>OVAP01006265.1:0-10583 GCA_900406295.1 Aurinia saxatilis
CAATTGTAAAACAACAACGAAAAAGGACCTAAAATGCAACATATCAATGAGCTTTCCTCATTTATCATATAAGCTTAATGATATTGATAATGAGATTTCGTGAATATATGATTTATTAGGTTGTTATTGTTAGTGATAATGATAATGAGCTTTTGTTAACTTACAGGGTGTTATTGAATTTTGTTATCTGTTGTATTTTAATGTATTTGGATTAAGAGGTGTTTTAATGGATTTTAAGTGATTTCATTATCGTATAAGTTTTTTTTTGTATTTGATTGTATTTCATTGTAATGTATTTGTAAGTATTTCACTTGTATTTAAGTTTTACGAATTTCCATTTTAAAAATATTTTGTTGTTGTTTCTGATAAAATATTTACTAATATTTGTTCTCTGGTCTCAGCATCTCTCTCCTAACCGTTCTCTTCTTTCTCTCATCCTTGTTTTCAGTCACATAATCTAACTATTTTGATTTGTCTTTTTTTTCGTTCTCTAATTCAGATTCACTACCAATTTCCAAACATGAACCAAAACCAGATCTTTGATCCCAGACAAAGCAACGATGACAAGTGTTTTGCGTTTTCAGAAAATTGTCGTCGTGATCTTCNGTTTTCTGAGTTTTTTTAACACAGACGTTGTAATCTCAAATCCAAAGAAAATGTCTTGTATTTCTTTTGTTCACAATTCACACTAAAGAATACATCAAAATCAGAATACAATAAAATTCAATGGATATTGAATAACACCTACTTTTAACGTATTTGAGAATACATCAATCAAATACACAATTGAATAACACCGTATTTTAATGTATTTTAGCAAAATACGCAATTGAATAACACCGTATTTGAAAACTCCTTTAAAATACAACCAAATACAATAAAATACTACATCCAATAACCCCTCCTTAGGTTGATATATGTGTTCTCTTTATAAGTTGTGGAATTCTAAAATCTTATGTATATTTATGGTATTCTCAAAGTTATGTTTTCTGAGTAAATTGATGAAAAATCTGAATTTCAATAATCAAAGATTTTAAAAAGATTACTAAACTTTTCCAATAACAAGAGATTTTAAATGAGATTTTAAAATCACGGAACCCATAACAAGAAATTTTATAAATAATTTAAAAATCTTTGAACCAATAATAAAGAATTCAACAACTTCTAAAAATCTTTAAAAATCCATTTCCAATACCCCTTAAACAATGTTATAAATAAATTTTCTTAAACATGTTGAAAATGTGAAAATATAGCAATTAAGTAAATATTGTCTCGGTGAGATGCAAACTACTAAAAATTCATATGTTAACACAACTCATTTTTATGTCGTTATCTTTTCTTCAACACCGATCTTTTTTTTCTTCTCATAGATTATTATCTTCACAATCATGCTCTCCTCCTCAACTTCTCTTAATTTTTCTTCATATATATCATGTATTGTCGCATTATCATCTATGCGATTGTCCATATAATCAAAATAATTATAATCATTTCCAACGTAATCATAAACTCCAAAACAAATTTTCCGTTGCACGTAAATGATATCAATAATCCAATTAATGTAGTGAGATGTAAATAATTTTTGCAACAGTTTTCTTGTAAAGCAAGTTATGAACTTTGAATTTTTTCGTGTAGTTGACCGCATGGTCCCACCCACACTGCTAAAAGAAAGTAATCTTTAGCATCAANCTGCTAAAAGAAAGTAATCTTTAGCATCAAAATCAAGTTCTAACACATATCTCATACAATCTTCAATTTTTCTTATTTATTCTTCATATTTTTTCGTGTATGATCGCATGATATCGTTCATTTGTGCGATTAGGTACTCATGTTTGTCAAAATAATTATCATCATTCTCCATACTTTTTAACCATAGACTCTAAACAAAGCTTATGCCACATTTACTCATTAATCTAAATTGGTTAACTTAACATGAACTACATTTCTCTCACATATCTGGACAACGATGAGTTGGTGATATGGTGTGATGAGACCGATTTAACTAATATATATATATATATATATATATTATTTGAAATGCATCTATTAAATAATAATTACATCCTATGATATAGACTAATATGCATCTTAGCATACATTTTGAGTTTACTAGATTTATATTTTCTAAACAGTTTTTTCAATATTAACACACACAAAAGTATGCCTAACAAAAATAACCAAACTACGATCTCACATTTGGATCAGATTGAATCGTTTAAATACATTAATATTTGGATCATATTTGTCCTTTGGAATGGACGAAGCATATAAACACAATGGCCATGCAAAAAATGTCCTTAGTTGAGTAACTAACTATTTTGAGGTATGAATGTTTAACTTTTTTTTTCCCCCAAATTTTGTTAGTTACATGTTTCTTTTTTCTGTTAACTAAACAAAAAAATACATCTATTTGCAACTCAATTCATCGATAAAAAAAAGTATATAGATATGCTAAAAATTAATTCAAGTTACTACCAAATGAAATTTTATCTGAAAATGTTGATATTGGAATCAATAATGCAATATAGAAGGCAGTTGAAATAAATGATCTTTTTAATTCAGGCTTTAAACATCATGTATTTATATTATTGATTTTAACTTTCAAATGTGTGTATGACTTTTCTGTTATGAATATATAAGATTTGAGTTTTCAAATTATTACAACAAATCTGAATAAATCGTCAAAAATATAATATAATCAATAAAAATTTATGAATATATAAGATTTGAGTTTCCAGATTATTACAACAGATCTGAATAAATTGTAAAAAAAACATAAAATAATCAATAAAATTTCCTTATAGATATAGAGACCACATATACCAGTCGTATATCGTTCGAAATGGTGCGAATTAGTTAGGATATCTTATAGATATAGAAGGCGCAAACTAGGGTAGTTTTCTTTCCTATGTTATATGTCTACTTGTATGGTGACTGCAATATCTTTGTAGGACTCAAACCAAATATTTTTTATTAAATAATATCATATTTGAGACAAAAAAAAAAAAAAATCAATAAAAATTTATGATCAGATTTTCAAAAGTAATGCAAATCCTTTTGGTAAATTTAAATTTTGAAACTAGTTTAAAAATTTTGTACAAAGTTTTTTTTAGTAAGCGAAAAATATAAGTTTCTAACAGCTTCCTAAGATTTGGTTTAATAACGGATACCATTAGTATATCTGTTTAAATCTTTCTAAAGTATTTTTTAAAAGAAACTATTCTGAGCCAACCCGACAAAAGCTTTTTCATCGTCATCATCCTCCTCAATCATTTTTATTTTATCATCAACAACAACAACAAACTGTAAAATCCCCCAGAATTTCTATTTTTTCTCATGGCTAATTACAGAGGCGATGAAGAGTACGATTATCTCTTCAAGCTTGTTCTGATCGGTGATTCTGGTGTTGGTAAATCGAATCTGCTCTCGAGGTTCACCAAAAACGAGTTTAATCTCGAATCAAAGTCTACTATTGGTGTTGAGTTTGCTACAAAGACACTTAAAGTTGAAGGCAAAGTAGTCAAAGCTCAGATTTGGGATACTGCTGGTCAAGAGAGGTTCGATTACGTTTCCTACTCTTTGCTTTTTCTTTTTTTCTCTTGCTTAGTTGATCAATTTGATTTCTTTAAGGATATGGTATCTGGATTTGTGTGGTTGATCTTGTGTTCGATTCGTGTGGTGTTTGATTTATGAATCTGGAATTTTGGGATTAGGTGGTGTATAGGTCAATGATCTGTTTATTACAGAAGCTAAAAGTGTGTTCTTGTTCATTTCTCCGATTGTTTGGTCTTTACCTTAATCATATCTTGTCTGAAAATAGAAAAATTCGATCATAATTGAAGTCGATGATGTGTACAGTGTTTATCATAGTTCACTTCTTAGAATGATTTATAAGAACATTTTGAATTGGTATATGATTGATATGGTTGTTCATAATTTCTGTGTCTTGATAGATACCGAGCGATCACAAGCGCTTACTACAGAGGAGCAGTAGGTGCTTTACTTGTTTACGATGTAACAAGGCATTCGACATTTGAGAATGCAGCAAGATGGTTAAGGGAGCTACGGGGACATACTGACCCGAACATAGTGGTGATGCTTATAGGGAACAAGTGCGATTTGCGCCACTTAGTAGCAGTGAAAACAGAAGATGCGAAAGCCTTTGCCGAGAGAGAATCTCTCTATTTCATGGAGACATCAGCTCTAGATGCAACTAATGTTGAAAACGCCTTCACGGAAGTGCTCACTCAGATTCACAAGATAGTGAGCAAAAGAAGTGTGGAGGGATCGAACAAAGAAGGAGGATCGTCCTCTGAGTTACCGAAGAAAGGAGAGACGATAAATGTTAAAGATGACGGATCGGTTCTTAAGAGAATGGGTTGCTGCTCAAACTAGTTTGGGATTGTAGATTTGGTTTGGTTAGGGTGAGGTAATCTCTTGGCTCTTGCTATCAAAAAAGAAAGAAATAAGAATCTGTTACTTCCAGATCATGTTTATGATGTGATAACTTTGGCCTGTAAGGGCTTTTTAGATTTGAAGTACATGATTGGTAAATTTGTATTTGACACTCCACTTGCAAATTTGTAATAAACTAGACGAATGCAAAATCAACATTTCAGAGACATTTCTATCAAATTCGGTGATAATCCAATTTTCTATATCTGTTTGTAGCTAAACTTTTGGAAATAACATGGTTCAATTTCATAACCTCGTTTTTTCTTCTTCTACACGGATCTGTCAGAATTGTGTTACGGACAAAAACATATACAAAAAATACACGAGGAACTTCGTCTCTCCAGGTCAAGGAATAAGATAAAAATAAAATAGATGCAATTATCAGCTTCTGATTTCTCAAAAAGCTGAATATGATGACTTTTACTGGGTATAGAAGCTGATAATAGCCGTGGTTAATATAATGTAGAACCTCTCTAATATCAGATAGAAGTAATAAATCTTCTTTCTTCATACACATCCACAGTTCTTAACCTGTGCTCATTTGTCGTCTCACATGTTCTGGTATTAGCCTGTTGATCAGCTCCGGTGAAGCTCCAGTTAACTGTTTCCACATATAAAAGAACGATTGGAATGGTGTTTATTGGGTTAACGTTTGGATTTTAAGAAAAAAAAAAAAAGCATTTGGAGCTTAGTTTAGTCCTTTGCTGTTCAGATATTTTACCTCTTGTTTGAAGTTGAACAGTGGTGGTAATGGACGACCATTTGGAAGTCGGGCGTTTGGCTCACGGAGTTCATTGAAAAACGGATGAGCACATGCTTCCAGCTAAAGAGGGAACGAAAAACGAACATCAGAACAAATCTCAGCTCCATTAAACACTTACACCGAGATTCAGAATGAGGTTTATCACTAAAAGTCAAACAGTCTATTACAACAGAGTGTGTATGGTTGACCGCGTTAAACTCTAATTTCAAATTCAACATACTAGTCTTATACTTCCCTTTTCTATTTTTGGATAAAGCCTCTTTAACATTCATGTACGAAGTTGTTTTGTTTAATAAAGCAGATTTTACTCTTAAATTATAAAAAGGCTAGATACTAACCGCAGTGCAGCGTAGACTTGGTGAGTACTGAAGAAGCCGAGAAGCGAGATCAATAGCTTCTGGAGGCATCCGCTTATGGAAAACCTGGACGTTAAGGAAACAGAACAATGGTTGATTGTACAAAAGAAAGACGAGTGTAAACAGTAGAAACGTAATGATTTACATTTTGCTTTTATGAATAATTCTGACCGGAAAGAAAAAAAAGGGGTGAGGCTAATTTACCTTGTGCCAAGGATGAGCTTTGATTTGTGGGAATCTAAAGTCTGTGTAGTTTGGGTTCATACATCGAATTTCTTCTCGGGTTGGAGTACCAAGAACCTAAACCAAGGAAGCAAGTAATTAGGGTGACGATTCTAAGTATCTTATATGCCAAAGAGCAAGGTGATAATCTAACAAAGGCTAACCTTTATGATCTCCACAAGCTGATCAACTGAATTTTCTCCTGGAAATAATGGCTGCACAGAGAGAGGGAGAGATTGAGATAATATATTGGGCGGTACTTATGCAGAGATACTTTAGTACCCAAGACAATTAACTGACAGAAATCCATACTAACCTGGCCAAGAAGAAGCTCTGCTAGAACACAACCAGCAGACCATATATCTATGGATGCTGTATATTCTGTGGCTCCAAAGATAAGTTCTGGAGCTCGATAATAACGGGAGCAGATGTATGATATGTTTGCTTCACCTTTGACCTAATATCAGTTGACAAAGATTTAAAAGGGTTACCAAAACAGTGATGCATGAACTGGTGTTGTGAGAAATCACACTTAATGGTAGCTCAATGAATTTACATGCATAGATATATAAGCAAGCCAAAAACTAATCGATATAAGGATGACACCCTTACCAATACTTTTGCACTTCCAAAATCACACAGCTTAACCTGATGGGTTAAAGGATCAACCTACAGTATGCACCTGAAAGTTAGATTCACAAAGTAGTCAAGGTTACAAATACACATGCCGTGACAGATAACGTACCAAAAGATTTTGTGGTTTCACATCTCTGTGGCAAACACCAGGAACAGTATGGATGTAAGCCAAACCTCTGAAGATCTGCGTTTGATATTTTCAAACCATTTTCAGAGTTAACTCTATTAACTGAAAGAGTATTTGCGAGAAAAACTGCAAATACTGAAGCTTACTTGATATGTGTAAAGTTTGACATAGAAAATGGGCATCCTCTGATTTGAACTAGTATAGTGCCTCAAAACCCGGTACAAAGTCTCAGGTACATACTCCATAACGAGGTTAAGGAAGAGCTCATCTCTACTTGTTGTAGAAAAGAAACAATGCTTCAAGGACACGACATTTGGGTGATCCATTAGTCGCATTAGCTGCAACTCTCGGTTTTTGTAGCGTCGATCTTGCAAGACCTTCTTAATCGCTACCGATTCTCCAGTTTCCAAGCATTTCGCCTAAAGTAGTAATTTACAGACTTTATCAAAAAGAATAGAGAAAATTTATAGCCTGCAAATGCTAGCATTGAGAAGCACAAAAGGTACCTGGAAAACAATTCCGAATGATCCCGTCCCAACAACCCGTTCAGCCATGTAACTAATGGTCTGCAGAAAACGAAATGAAGATAACATAAGAGAGAGATAAATTAATTCGACTTGGAAAAAAGAAAAGAAACAATGAGATCAGGATGACAAGATCTGCTTATTTGTCTACATATTCAAGCGAAATAGCCTAAATGTGTAGTAACTATACACGGTATTGTGCACTAACTGCCATCTTATTTACTTTTAAAAAGTTACAAACACTAGAACCCAACCTGCTTCGGTTCACCGTTTTTGCCCCCAATCGTAGTGGAGATTATATGACCAGTAACCGCATCATTCCCCTCTATAACAGCAGCAGACATTTCCTGCAACCAGATTCACATATTAGTATATGCAATTAAACTATTCTGATCAACTCCATGGTGGAAAAGAGATGGTAAGCATTTACTGCTTCCTCCCATTTCAGCAAACCTCAGGTTAAACACAACCATATAATACAGCTTTTATTGCTATAACATAAATGATCCTAGCAACATCTAAAAACAGCTTAGATTGTTTAAAATGTGAAGCAAAAGGAAAAAAAAAATCCAGAATCAAATTGTCAGAGACAGAGAAGCAATGGGCCAAGAAAGAACCATAACTATAGAAATACCCCAAACCTGACAAGAAGGGGAATTACAAANCACAACCATATAATACAGCTTTTATTGCTATAACATAAATGATCCTAGCAACATCTAAAAACAGCTTAGCTTGTTTAAAATGTGAAGCAAAAGGAAAAAAAAAATCCAGAATAAAATTGTCAGAGACAGAGAAGCAATGGGCCAAGAAAGAACCATAACTATAGAAATACCCCAAACCTGACAAGAAGGGGAATTACAAAGTAAACTGTACTTTGAAACATGAACAGTATTGCATAATAAATACACAAAGCAAAAAATGTACTTAAGAGTGAACAGTACTGAAATATAATCCAAATATCCCAAAACCAAATGTGAAGATTCAGAAACTATCACTGCTTAGATCTAATTCTAGCTACTACATGCAAACAAACGAAGTCAAAATCACAGTCTCTTATCAAAACGCCTAATCGGAGAATAAAACTTCTCCTGTGAGCTCAGATCAAGTACAAGCAACAAGAATACAGATCGACTCAAACTTTACAAAAACAGAGAAAAATATAAACTNTGCTTAGATCTAATTCTAGCTACTACATGCAAACAAACGAAGTCAAAATCATAGTCTCCTATTCAAAAAGCCTCATCGGAGAATAAAACTTCTCCTGTGAGCTCAGATCAAGTACAAGCAACAAGAATACAGATCGACTCAAACTTTACAAAAACAGAGAAAAATATAAACTAAGATCGAAGTAGATCTAGAAACAAACCACCAAACTAGAAATTTTCAAAAAACACACAGAGAGACAAAAGAGAGACTGTAGAAGAAGAACAATACACAAACCTTCTCGGAATCCATCTCAGGACGGCGTTTCAAAGCATCGCCGTCGTGGTTGTGCGGTGGCTGTTGCGGAGGAGGAGGAGCAAGAGCATGATGAGGCTGAGGCCCCAATGGAAACGAAGCCATGTGCTTTGCTTTGTTTCTCTCTCAACCCCCACTTCAACAAACAATATGAGTAAAGACTCTTTTTTTTCTTCCTTTGCGTCTAAATTTCTGAACTAAAGACAAACTACGACCCTACACTCTTACACTAGAGCGCGTGATTGTTACGCTCCAATCAGAAATCATCTACTAGTACTTTTTTGAAAACACACATTATGATATTATTATGAAACTCTTAATTAGGTAATTAATGACAAAACTTATTAATAGGGAGAGATATATCGAACTCATGTTGGAAGTTAAATACTATANATGAGGCTGAGGCCCCAATGGAAACGAAGCCATGTGCTTTGCTTTGTTTCTCTCTCTCTCAACCCCACTTCAACAAACAATATGAGTAAAGACTCTTTTTTTTCTTCCTTTGCGTCTAAATTTCTGAACTAAAGACAAACTACGACCCTACACTCTTACACTAGAGCGCGTGATTGTTACGCTCCAATCAGAAATCATCTACTAGTACTTTTTTGAAAACACACATTATGATATTATTATGAAACTCTTAATTAGGTAATTAATGACAAAACTTATTAATAGGGAGAGATATATCGAACTCATGTTGGAAGTTAAATACTATAAGTTATCAAATGACCACTTCCTAATTTGGCTATCTGTATCTTTCGCTTAAGACGTTTTACAACCACTACTTTTAGCTTTCATCATTGATGATGGTATTTTTGTTATTAATAATGATATGTTCTTTTCATTACTTGAATTTGTTCTACTAACTTCGTACTAATATTCATATAAGCTTGTGTCGCGAAGGAGTCAAAGCCATTGTAGATTTTTTTTTTTTTTTTTTACTTTTGTGGTTCGGTCAGTAACTAATTAGTAGCATTTGTTTTTGTAGAGTTTATTTGTTACATTCAGAGAATAATATTGTAAGTTACGAAGCAATATGAGCATCGTATAAACTAAAAAAAATCATCAAATGTTTATTTTTTACTCAGGTATCACTCTTACACAATCCTAGATCACAATTCAGTATATCCTCGCTCAAACTTCATTCGGATTCCATCTGTTCTCCAATCATGTTTAATGCAAGAATAAGCAGTATTCACCAAACCTTCCTATCATATACAAACTCCAACATTCTACTTTGTAACACATGAGAATGTGCAATTTTTTAGAGAAATCATGTGATTATGTCTCTGCTTTCCTCGTTTGCAGTTAGTTCAAAGAAGCTAAAAACACCAGAACTTCAGAAGACTATCTCATGGCAAAAATGTTTTTTTTCTTTCTTTGTGCATTCAAATCTTTAATCATTCTACACAGATTTCTCTGTTCTCCTACGGTAAAACTCTCACACACAATCCTATATTGAAAATTCACAAAACACTCAGCTCAAAACTCACTTAATTTCTATCTTTCTTTTGAAATGTCATCCAACACCAGACGAAGAGCCCAAAGGTCCAAATTATGCAAGCAAAGTTAAGAAACAAAGAAAGATCAATGGAAATTAGTATCAATAAAGTAGAAAACTAGATTCTTTCCTATACAAAACCAAAACCCCTTGTCATATTCAAACATTCTGCTTGAAACACATGGGAATGTAACTCTAGGAGAAATCATGTGATTATGTCTTTTTCAAAAGATAGCATTCACTGAAAATAGTGTTTTTTTCAGTCTAGGCATAATCTAAAACATTACAAGCAACATCTATTAGAAAAAAAAAACCCAAAACTTGTGACAAAACTGTAAACATAGATCATCATTACCTTCATGCTATCAAGCTTCAATCGCCTTCTTTCGACCAGATTCATAAACAGGCAAAGCCAAGCTCTCAAGTAACTTGATATGAAAAACATTAACATTCCTCCATTTGCCAGGAATGGAATCAGCAATCCCATTCATAACCACAATCACATTCTCTTCAATCTCCTTCATCCCCATAGACAACT
>OVAP01006266.1:0-11977 GCA_900406295.1 Aurinia saxatilis
CCTAAGTCTTAACAGCTTGTATTCGAGAATTCTCTTTGCTATCAATAAAGCTACCCTGCTTCTCTTACCTTTTTCTTTGTCTTTCTCTTTAATTTTGAGCGGTTCATACTAGAGAGTCGACGATCCCTTAAAAGATCCGTTAGACAAGTTTTTTGTTGTGTGTGAATTTCTGCCCACACAATCATCCATGAATACATGGCGGCAGAAGGTCTTCGAGGGTCGTCAAGCCAACTTTACATTATCCTTGACCTTAGAGACGATCCCAAATGATCTCATTATCGAGATACTCACACGGTTGCCTGTAAAATCTATAGCGAGATGTCATTGCGTATCGAAGCTATGGGGTTCTATACTTGCCTCTCCACATTTCGCAGATTTGGTGCTGACCAGATCTGCGGCTCATCCGAAGCTCTTGTTCCCATGTAAAAAAGACGGCGAATGGTTCTTCTTTTCGTCACCTCAACTTCAAAATCCTAATGGGAAGTCGTGTGCCCTAGCCGTCGATTATCATATGAAGTTTGCATTTGATGGCGGCTCCTCTGTAATTTGTGATATTGTTTGTGGTTTGGTCTATCTAGAACATTCGCAGACCTTAATGGGAAGAACGTATGCGGTGATGGTGGTATGTAACCCTAGCACGGGGGACTCCTTAACCTTACCAAAAGTGAGGACCAAGGAGGATTATGCGAGGAGTTTTTTGGGTATGATCCGATTGATAAACAATTCAAGTTGTTGTCTATGAAACGGTCGTCAGTGTATGAAGGGGTCAATGACGAGCATCAAATTCTGACATAAGGAAATGGGAAACTGTCATGGATAATGATCGAGTGTAGCATACCACATACTCCTTTAAGTATCGGGATATGTATCAATGGTGTTTTGTATTATTCAGCTTGTGTTAAAAATTGGGAAGCTTGGGATTGGGAAGATGGGGTAGTTTGCTTTGATATTAGGTCCGAGAAGTTCAAGATTATTGAACTAGATAAATTAGTCGGGACACGAGAGCTGGTAAACTACAAGGGTAAATTATCTATACTTAGATGGGACGGTGGTCATGTTATTCTTGGAACAAGTAAAAGTTTTGAATTATCCGTTCTAGATGGTGTGCAATGGTCGACGCAAACCTACGTACTACCCCCTCTGTGGGAAGATACAGTTGCAGATTTCGGCTTATACATTATTGGAGTCACAAAAAGAGGTGAAATTGTGTTGTCTCCACGCGATTATTTACATCGCCTTTGTTACTTTTTTTACTACAACATCGAGAGAAAAACTATCATCAAAGTTGAACTGCAAGGAATGGATGAGTTTACGCATGATATAACTCCCATTGTTTTGGACCATGTAGAGAATATGAAGCTTGGGGGAATTTTTACGACAGCATAACTCAAAAGTTTGTTATAGATATTCTCGTCATCGTGAGATAGCTTCGACATAGATAACGTTCATACCAAGCTGTTCTTTGGGTCCAAACTGTGAGAGTAAATCTACCGACGATAAGGTCCATCTTTAGTTTTGTTTCTTTTTTTTTTTTTTCTACATATAGTACACCACAAAATATCAAATACCATAACAAGACATGAAGTGTTACGAGATGGTCGTTTCAACTTGTATCTTGCTATCTGGAGATTCTTATTGGTTACATGATCGCATATACCTTGAATGATTGGAAGTAAGTATATATGGGAAGATCACTGATTACAATCATCTTCTCCATCATCTCCTTAATCATCTCTGATTCCATATGAATGTATATTGAGTGATATGTTTTGATTAAGAGATTACATAGGTTTATATACACAGTTGAGAGAATCAAATAATGAATGTACATAATCAAAGATTGAGTAATCATAGGAATATGGAAGTGATTGAGGAATCATAGATGATTAAGGAGATGATGGAGAAGATGATTGTAATCAGTGATCTTCCCATATATAATTCATTAGGAAGTATCTAAATAGTCTTTATTTAAGACTTTGATGCTCTTCGTTTCCTTTGTTTTCAGATGTTCTATGTTTTTCCCTTGTTCTCCTGCTTTTATGGTATTTTGGTTTGTCTTTTTAAGTTATCTCAGATGAATTAAAAAAAAAAATCAGACATGAATACAAGTCAATATGTGTTTCAAAAGTAATATGTTTATAACTGAAATAGATTTATATAACTGAATTTTTTTATTTTTTTCCAAGACATTGTCATCGACATTTCATTTTTCTAGTAGTGATTCATAGGCTCACTTCGAAGTTTTATTTTTTTTCTTTTTTCAAACGGGTGCAGTCTTGTGAGCAGCCAACGAATATCTTTACCAAAGCTCTTGGTAAGCAGGAATTTCTTGTGAATATAACTGTATCAAAGATGTGAATTTGAGCTGTATATAAGGGTTTGAACCTATGATGAATAAACCATAAAAAAATTTCCCCAAACTCGTTCTTCCTTTTATTCATCAGGAACCCTATTGTGACATGGTTTGTTTTTTATGCTAAGACCATCCTTATCCGTGAGATTTTGATGGCATTCTAACAAAAAAAAAAAGTAAAACGAAATATATAAAAGAAGGAGAGAGAAAGGGGAAGAGTGTAAAGAAATTAAGAGATTGTCTCTACACAGACTTTTGAACTGGATTTCATAACTTTAACAAACATTACAAGAAAATACCTCGTTTGCGACGGATATTTGTGACGGCCATAATACGTACATCGCAAATGTTCGACATATTTGCGACGGATTTGCGATAAAAGAAAGGTTTAGACACAGTTTCCTTGCAAATTCGCGAGGAAACAATTTGCCGCAAAGCCATCGTAAAGTTGCGTGGAATCTGCGATGCATTTTCATGGAATTAAGAATTAGTCGCAGTGTCATCGCAAACTTGCGACGACCTTGCTTGGATTTAAAAGAGAGTGTAATCTGCGACTCCGTTTGCTATGCATTTGCGAGGCGCCGACATACCGTTGCAAATCAGAAGCAAATTTGTGACGCACTTGCTTGTTTTGGTAGTTACACCTGTAAGTTTGTAGAGAAACGTTTTTATGGTCTGACATAAATTCTTATATGTCGCAAGTGCATTGCAAAGTGGAAGCACATACGTAGCAAGTCCATAGCAGTCAAGTCCGAAATTCTATAAACAGAGAGCTGAGAGGGTGAGATGAAAATCACAACCAAAACATTAAGAAAAAAAAAGTTTTTACTTAGGGGGGTGTATTGGATTATGAGTTGGAAATGGTTTGATGTTTAGTGAGGTTTTGGAGAGTTTTGAGGAGTTTTAATGAAATCACCTCAAATTCCAGCTAAAACCATGTGATTAGGGTATTTCTATTTTTAACTAAGAAACTCATCCAAAACACTATAAAATCACTTAAAACGAAATGATTAAAATATTTCCTATAACACCAAATGTGATGGTATTCGTTAAAACACTAGTCCAGTAACACTAATTTTTAAAAGGTTTTCTAAAATACATGTTCCAATAACACTGAATTTGTCAAATTACCCAAAATCACTTTAAATACATGATCCAATACCCCTTAGATTTCCGAGAGTGAAACTTATGAAGTTTTTATATCAAATATATATATATTAGAGCAATGTCGTGGGAATATGATGTTTATACTGTTCGGGCATGGATGTACAATCGTCAAGATCCAGAGACCCGTGAAGTGCAGCAGGAGTACAAGGATGGGCTCCAACAATTCTTGATGCAAGCAACTGATTACCAGCGATAGTTCATGCAAAATTACAGTACCGATATCAAAATATTTTGTCCATGCGTTAAGTGTCAGAATGTTCCTTGTAAGGATCCTGATACTGTTTGGAAGCATTTGAACACCCGAGGTTTTTGCCAAATTATTATGTGTGTTTTTTTCATGGTGAAGATTTTGTTGTTAATTTTCCTGGTAGTTCATCAAGTAGGTATAATGAAGTTGGAGATGAACGTATGAGTGATCAGAATTATAAAGTTCAATATAATGACCAGTCTAATCAGTCCGGGTATGGAAATGATCTAGATGGAAATAGATTTCATGACATGGTAACTGATGCATTTCATGAACTACTGCTGCATTTACTGATACTAGTTTAGGGGAACCAAACCTAGAGACTAAGAGATTCTATGATATGTTAGATGCTCCGAATGAACCTCTCTATGAGGGATGTAGAGAAGGGCATTCAAAATTTTCATTGGCGTCTAGGATGATGACAATTAAGTCAGAGCATAACGAATAAAAAATTTGCATAGATAAATGGGCTGCATTAATTAAAGACATTTTGCCAGAGGGATATATAACGCTGCTGAGTCGTGTTATGATATACAAAAACTTGTTTATAATCTTGGTTTACCCGCTCAGATTATTGATGTGTGTATTGACTATTAGGATGAGAATCTTGAGGCATGTCAGTTTTGTGGAAAACCAAGATATAAAGAGACAGGAGGTCGAAAACACGACATCCATACTAGCGAATGTGGTATTTGCCTATAACAGATCGTTTGAAGCGATTGTATCAATCTGATAAGACGGTAGCATCAATGAGATGACATGCAGAACACAACACATAAGAAGGGGTGGTCACACATCCGTGAGATGCGAAGGCCTGAAAACACTTTAACAAGGTACACCCTGACTTTGCAGAGGAATCTAGAATTATGTATCTAGGCCTTTGCACATATGGATTTACCCCGTTTGGTATGTCTGGTCGATAATATACATTGTGGCCGGTTATTGTTACACCTTACAACCTTTCTCCGGATATGTGTATTGCAAAGGGAGTTTCTATTTTTAAGTGTGTTGGTTCCCCGGCCTAATCACCCGTAAAGGTCTTGGATGTGTTTTTGCAGCCGTTGATTCACGAACTACAGATGTTGTGGAAAAATGGGGCTCATACCTATGATGTATCACTAAAAAAGAATTTTAACATGCGGGCGGTGCTAATGTGGACGATTAGCGACTTTCCAGCGTATGGAATGTTATCAGGTTGGATAACCCACAGGAGGTTATCATGTCCGTACTGCTTAGATAGAACCAATACATTCCAGCTTAAGAACGGAAGAGAACCATGTTGGTTTGATTGTCATCGTCAATTTCTGCCAATGCATCATCCATATCGCTGAAACAAGATGTTGTTCACGAAGAACAAAAGTCGTGAAGAACCCCCCCCCCCAATCTACCAAGCCGGAGAGCAGTTGTATGAGCAACTCGACTATTCCGGTGCACAAAGAACAGTGGAGCGTGGCGGGAATATGTTTACCCCTGGAAACATGCCAGATGGATATTCTGTTTCTCACAACTGACATAAGAATTATATATTTTGGGAGCTACCTTATTGGAAGGATCATTCGCTGCGACACAACTTGGATGTGATGCATATTGAGAAAAACTTCTTCGATAACATTATTCACACGTTATTAAATGTGAAGCAAAAACAAAAGACAACTTCAAATCGAGATTGGATCTCCCTGATATATGCACACAGAGCGAGCTCCATTTAACGAGGGACAGAAAGGCACTTATTCCAAGTTTTAGGCTATCGGCAGCGGCCAAAGAGACCTTATTTGATTGGGTCAGAACGGAGGTGAAATTTCTTGATGGGTACGTTTCAAAAATTTCAAGGTGCATTGAGAATGGACAGAATTTCTCTGGTATGAAAAGCCATGATTGTCATGTATTCATGCAACGATTGTTCTCATTCACATTAAGGGAACTCATACCACCCAATGTGAATGAGGAGATTGCAGGCATAATTTTGAGTAGACCATTTAGTTATTTATTTTTAAATGTGTGCATACATGGTATAAACATCTATGTCATATATATTTCCATGTTGTAGCTATTGGAGATTTTTTCCGAGATTTATGTGCTCGAAGACTCACGGAGGACAACATAGCACAAATGGATACTAATATAGCACTTATCATATGTAACCTCGAGAAGATTTTTTCACCGTCTTTCTTTGATGTGATGGAGCATCTCCCCATTCATCTCGCACATGAAGCGGGTCTTGGAGGACCTGTTCACTTCCAATGATGTATCCATTTGAGAGGTTCATGAAATATCTGAAAAAATGGCAAAGAATATGGCAAATGTAATGGGATCAATTGTCGCCGGGAGTTTAACATAAGAAACAACTAACTTTTCTTCATACTACTTCGGCCCAACCGTATAGACGAGGAGAACTACTCATAAAATATATGATGATGGTGACATTGGACGGTCGTATTTAGTTGAAGGTAGACCTGATGTTTTTTATGACATAGGTATGATGGGTGGGAAGGTTCATCAAAGAGAGTGGCAAAGTTGGAAACATTTGATGGCTGCTCACACGTATATTATGTTAAACTGTGACTATTTTTGGTCGTATGAGATGTAAGTACAAATTCACAAATCTTAGATATATATTTTCATTCAATCATTGACATTTTTGGAATGATCTTTAAAGGATATTGGAGGGGCAGATTCGCGAAGCTTCCCCAGAGTTGACCAATATGGAAGTGAGGAAGACTTTATAGCGTGATTTTGCTATGTGGATGAAAAACAAGTTTTTTTCCTCGATATATATATACTTTATTTATACTTCAGTTAGTTAGTATATATATTCCCGAGGGGCGTGGGACTTGCGACGGCTTATAAACCACTATATATAGCCGACGGATCTCACACTGTTTCTCTCATTCACAACTCTCCAAATTCTCTCAGACTCTCTACAAATCTTGTCAATCCTTACAAACTTGTAAGTTTTCAAGTTAATAATGTTTAGATTTCTAATCTTAAGTTTTAGAATGGTTTAGGACTAGATATAGGATTGTAAATATTTAGAAACCTGCCAATTGGAATTATGTTTTAGAATGGTTTAGGACTAGATGTAGGATTATAAATATTTAGAAACCCGCTAATTAGAATTCTGGTTTTACAAAGTTATTAATTAATATTTAATTTTCGTTATTTTGCAGTTATATAGGATGTTTAATGAGTATAGTAGATTTCTTGATGAGACGGAAACTCCCGCGCCTAGGCATCGCGGAAGTAGTTCATCGTCTGCATCCCGGTCTCATCAACAACCTCTGCCAGAGCAGCAACCTCTGCCAGAGCAGCAACCACCACAACAACCACATCAACAACATCCTCCACCTCCAGAACAACAGCTGCAGGGACCGGTGATGAGGACCACCTGGAGTAACCGCAAGACCCGTTCGCAAATTTGACACTCGAAGAGCTTCTCAACTCCGAAGTCCGCCGCCATTTACCGTATAAGCTCCATCCGGCACGACCCGCATGTTATCTTTGGTATGTTTCGTATTTTATCAATGTGTCTAAATTTTATTATTTATTTCTTTTAAATTCATTACTAATTA
This sequence comes from Aurinia saxatilis, assembly GCA_900406295.1. Taxonomy (NCBI): domain Eukaryota; kingdom Viridiplantae; phylum Streptophyta; class Magnoliopsida; order Brassicales; family Brassicaceae; genus Aurinia; species Aurinia saxatilis. The sequence continues at coordinate 7,337 of OVAP01006266.1, forward strand.
CATTTTCTACTATATAGTTTACTGATGACGGGATCGTCGCAACAAAAGTGCGGGGAATCAGGGATGGAGCGCAACTTCAAGGAGCCACATGCAAATTGGTGGTTCCACAGTTTTGCGGTAAAATAGCTAATATATATATATATATATATATATATATATATATATTATTTTTTGTATCATTAATTCAATATTACTAACACTTTAATATATATATTTTAATGTCTTTTTTCCCAGTAACAATTTTACTGGGATACGGCTATCACAAAGACGGTCAGAGCAGCTTTCTACAAGAAGGGAGGCGAACAGCTCCTTGAACAGGTGGGCTGATGGAAGAGCAAGTGGCTGAAGAAAGGCGACTTCGTGAAGCCAGATTGGTTCTGCCCTAGAGTTTGGGCGGGGTTAGTCCGATATTGGCAGTCGCAGAAGTCGCAGGGGCGGAGGTTTCAGACACAAAACGCTAGACTATCTCCGCCTGCTGAAGGGGAGGGTCCCTCGAGACATGGATCCATGCAATGGTCTTTCCGACGGCGTGCGCGAGATATTGTTAGTATACTATTTTTTCTTACCTATATTAATTGTTAAATTTTTACTAACTTTATATTTCTTTATGCAGTCCGAGAAGAAAAAAGGTCTAGCAAGTATTGTCGACTTTTATGAGCAGACGCGGAAGCCAGATGGTACCTGGCTCTCCAAGCGGGTGGAGTAATTCCATACCGAGATCACTTCTCGAGCCCCTGAAGTTTCTTTCCAGTCCTCCACCCCTAATGGCCAACCAATCGAACTAATGCCGGAAGATTTCAACCGAATTGCAACCGAGGTATTTTACATTTATTAAATATTAGTTTCATTACCTAGATATAGTATAATAGTTAATTTATACTTAATTCATTTACTTACTAATATTAACTTTCTAATATTTATTATTGTGTTCATTACTCCTCTATATAGATTATTCCCCGTAAAAAGGGTAAAGTTCCGTGTGCGGGATCTCTTCAGCTTGGCGATTCGGGGGATCCGATCTGTTCTCTCCCGAACTCGGTCCCCGTACTCCAGGTACAGCTCGAACAGGCGAACGACCAGAATCTCCGTCAGAGCGAGCGGATCACGCAACTGCAGCGAGGCAAGGAGGGATATGACATGTTGTTCGACTACGTTATGTCCAATGATCCTAACTTCCAGAACCCCCTCTCCCAAAACCGAGCCACCGAAGCCGTTACGACCATCAACACAATAGTCCGTTCACGAGAACGACGACATTATCTAGTTTTGTTTTTGCATTATTTTCATGTTTTGTAAAACAATATCTATTTTCTGTAATATATTTTTTGTTTGGTTTTTAATTTTATAAATTTGTTTTTTTTAATATAAATTTGGTTTCTTAATATAGTATATAGCAATCCTCGCACATCCCACGCAAATGTCATGCAAACGCATCATAAAAGCTATGTAAATTCGTAATCGCAGTTCCCTCGCAAAGTTCCAACGCAAATTCGTCGCAAAGTTCTGTCGCAAATACGAAGCAAATTTCCTCGCAAAGCCCTCGTAAATTTAGCGTGGGATTTGCGCAGGGCCGGGCCTGGGCCAAGCCAAGTGAAACATCAACCTTGGCTCCCATTTTCAAGAAGCCCATATAGTTGAAAAAAAATTCTATATATAAACATATATCCATCACGTTTTAGTTCAACTTTGTTATTGTTTGGGCCCAACTGATATATACTACAGCCCAATTAGTTAAAATAGCCATGAAAGGAAAAAGAAAAAAGAAAAAAAAAGGCCTAAAATTGTCTTCTTCTCCAAAAACGTAGATTTCTTCTTCTTCTCTCTAATTCAAATATGTAAAACAATGACCCTTTTTTTGCATTTTGTCTATAGCCCCTGTTTTGTCAGGGCCGGCCCTGGATTTGCGTCTGCCTTATGCCATCCTCGCAAATTCCTCGTAAATACTGCGACAGGTTTGCGGCGTTTTAACCTTTACTTTGCAAGCGCGTCGCAAATAATTAGTGGCTAACTTGCGACGAAATTATTTGCCTCGCAAATTTGCGACGTCTTTGTGACGTTGTTGGCTTTGCGACGAGCTGGTTGCGACAAAGTTCTAAACATCGCAAATGCGCTGCAAATCATGGTTTGATACGGACTTGCGACGTTTTTCGGCCATAGCAAACATGCTGTTTTTTTGTAGTGACTAATCTAATATGTTATCATTGTATCTTTTTTTATTATTATTGGTGAACTTCTCCCAAGTCTGAGGATATAAAAGTTGATATATTTTGTTTTGTCTTGAATGGAATGGATTATATAGGGGAGGAAGTTACTACAATTGTCATCCTAGTCTAATTTTGGCTATAATAAGTTAATAACTACAACCATCTCCTTTTAAATTTGTGTGCACTAATCACATTATGAAGGAGAAGTTGTGATTATGGTAAAAAGATTTATGAAATTTAGTGAACATTAAAGATTTGTCAGTTGAGATCAACGGTATATACCAATTTGAGAGCAACAAAATGGAACTCGAGATCCAGTTTGAGAAGATGTCTAAGGATATCTTTGAATATAAGATTATTAATTTACATATCTTAAAGTGTATATCATAATCCTGAACAATCTCAAAAGAAAGAATTGATTTATCAGAGAAGATCAGTGATCTTAAAATTGAACTAAGAAACTCTAGAAAGATAGAGAAGTGTGAGTGACGAGGTTCTGGAATTAGAACATGAGAACAAATGTTTAAGACCGTACACGAGTTAGATAATGGGTAAAAGAAAGACAAAAGATACGTACGTGTACCTAATTAACACGACAAAAATAATTCCCAACAACGATCATGTGTCTGAATTAATACCACATAGAAGATGAGTTTGACTCGAGGTCACGGTGCAAGAAATACAAAAAGTTAGAAGATGGGTTTTGAGAAGATTTTACCAACTTCTTTTACAAATTTGGTTGTTGCTTTTTTTTTGTTTTTTTCTTTTTCTTTTAACTGCTACATTATGTGTTTAATATTTCACAGGCAACAAAATATCATGACATAGTGGTTTCTATAATTATTGGACTTAAATTTGAAAAGTATTATCAGAGAGCCAAAATTAGAGTAATCAATTATAACTAGATCATAATTAAGATTTCGATTTAAATTATATATTCACTTCAATATATTAAATTTTAGAAGAACATGTTAGCAGTTCAAATTTTATTTTGATTGGAATTATAATTATCACAATTTACAAAAAAAATGAAATTGTATATCGTGCTCGTGAGCACATGGGTTATTTAGTATTGCACACTTTCTTTTTTAAAAATGAGATTTTCTATTTAAAAGCAAGACCAAAAAGAGGTACAAAACCCACAACATAGTTGTTGGAAACCCAGAGAAGAATAAACCGTAGCTTGCCAAGCTAAAAGAGAGAGAGACAGAGAAAGAGATATCTGCGCAAACAATTACTTTGGAGAAAGATGTGGGAATGAAGTACGTCTGTCCACGGACGGATAGGAGGTAGGGAGCATCGGGCTACCATCTTTAGCCAAACAGTCCAGCTGAACGAGCATGAGAAAAAGAGATGGTCCCTTGATTCGTCCTCAGCACCACATCGAAGGCATGTGGGACTAGTTTAGAGACCCTTAAGATTGGCATCGATCAATGATGAATAGACAGGTAACAAATCCATGCTTTGGTGTTGTTCATGGAGTCTAGACAATTTTAAACCATGGCACCGTAGGATAGTGAATTCTGATCATTGATACCTTAGAGCATCCTTAACGCACATACACCCAAGTGTGTGTTTTGTGGAATATAATATTACTAGTTACTCCGTCTATTTCATTTTAAATGAAGTTTTAGAGATTTTATTTTGTTTCATTTTAATTGATCTTTTTAGTATTCTATGCAAAATTTATTGAATTTTTAGTGTTTTTGACTCTTTAAATTCTACCTATTGTTTTATTATTGATTGATTTATATTGGGATTGATTATAAAAACAAGTTTTGTTTAGATAAAATATAAAATTTAATTAATCCGTGCAAAAACCTTAAAACTCAAATAGAATGAAATAGAAGAAATATAATTTAATTTTATTAAATAATTAAAGATTTAATTGCTAAACAACCATAATCAATGAGATAGAGTCTAGTGGCATCAAAGTGTCTTTAGATGATGTCTCAAAAATCTTCCGGAAGATATTTTTTATCTTCTCTCTCATCATTTATTTCATTTAATCATTATTTTTTATTTAGAGTTTATCTAAAGGCCCTATATCATTTAACCATTGGAAGTGGTCTTATTACCATTCTTTCATTTATGGTTTAAGTTTTTAACTACCACATGTAGCTATCATCTGAGTTTGAGGGTGTGATGGTGGATAGAAAGATGTGGAGGCTAACCATGTTTTATGATCTGGCAGGCCTAAGAGCATCTCCATTGGTGAGATCACCACAAGCTCATAAGATATTTTTTAATATTAAATTTATTATTAATTTAATAATTGAGTTTCATTAATTTTTTTTGAGATTTTTGTCTCCAATTGTGAGACTCAAATTCATAGGGTTCTTNAGATTTTTGTCTCCAATTGTGAGACTCAAATTCATAGGGTTCTTGTTAGGATTTAGAGGCTCAAAGTCATCAACTTGTGAGCATAAACCTTAGC
>OVAP01006267.1:0-11977 GCA_900406295.1 Aurinia saxatilis
ACTAATATACTAATCTTCAGAAACAAAATAATTATATAAATGAAAATGATACCGCTTTTAACACCCCAAAATTAGTCCAATAAACTCTAGATTTAAAACAGGACAATCTAAACATAATTCAACAAAACCACTTCTAATAAAAGATGATCCAAAAGATAGGTCACCAAGCAAACCAAACATCCTAACATGTCTACCTCATCATCACATATGACCGATTATAGTACAATTAAGTCCATGTATTTCATAAATTTCCGAACCATTAATTTTGTAGAAACCCCAAACATTATCATATAGTATCACTTATGCGGTCGATAATAGCGAGAGGTCCATAAACAAAAAGGGTCAAACCATTGTGGTCACAAGTTAAATTTTATTATTTCTCACATGAAAAATGTCTACCTCGAGATCTGGAGCCGCCAAATTCAGATCCACAGAAAACCTGGGAATATAAACAACTAAATTAACATGGCTTATGAGCCGTAACATGCATCCAACCATACTTCTTAATCTTTGGAATTTCTTGTTTTTTGTCTATTGCAAAGTGTCTGAATCAAAGATGTTTTGTAATATTTAAAGATGTGTTAGAAATAAATTAGGATTACTATCACTATCACTATCAACTAAAGCAATTAAGCACCCCAGCTAATAAAAAATCAATGACTTATTAAAAAATAATTTATGAGAAAATTCGTTTCTAGAAAAGGTCAAAGCAGGTGTTTGGAAATCAATGAAAAGCATTACAATATTGATTGAAGATAACATTTCCAAAGTCATAAAAAAGGTCAAATACAAACTCATTAAACAACAAGAATATATTGGAAAGTAAACTCACATTAATGTGTGGTTGAAAAGATAAGTCGGGCGTTATTTAAAACTTTGGAAATTAATTAACAAAACCCGACCTGTCTTGTCTGTAACAATCAACAAAGAAACTGAAGCAGTAATAATGATGACATTATCAACAACTTTGAAAATAGTACTACAAAGAAAATAAACAAAAAAAATTAGTGTCTCAATGAAAGGAAGTAGTCTTTATTAAAATCTCTATAAACCACTAATTTTGTTTCTTAATGTCCGTTTTATATTTGACTAATTATTGAAGTTAGCTTCTAATAGTTGACCAAAGAATGACTAATCAAAGGACTTTTTGGAAAATGGAACAAAATGTATGTTGGTTTAACAGGTGAACTCTAAAGGTTAGGGTCTGTGTAACCTATTGAAACGCCATCGTTCTCTGACTTGCATCTCACACGCGCTTGACCCTACATTTTTACCTCATATACATCTGTCTTTTGCCTCATAAATGACTCTTACATATTTTGAGAAATAAAACAATTCAAACAAAGATCTGTACCACTATAAAAGTCTGTAACCATAACAAAATAAAACATAAAAAATTAAAAGATGTGCATTGACTTCCCAAATACATCTTCTTGGTCACACCCTAAACATGTTTTCAATTTAGTCATTTAAATGACAGAAAAAAATACAAAAAAATGAGTTAATAAAGTTTGAAAGGGTCAAAAACAAAATTTTAGAGAATGTAAAATAATTGATTGCCTATTTTTAAGTGAGAAAACAAAAAAATTATCATAGTAAATTTTAGGAATTTAAAATGATAACGTTTGTTATTGACATTTGGGAACAAAATGAACAAAAGTTTAACAAGAGTAAAAAGTCTTCAACGTATTTGAATTGAATGGGATATTTATTTTTGTAACATTGGTTAAAGTAAGAAAATAAGAATTATTAATATATGAGCAGGTAACAGTATAAATCATCATTGAAATGACAAGGGTCTCTCTGACACAAGTCATCATTGAAACCCCAAGCCCCCCTCACACACATAACCTCTCTCTCTCTGTCTACACATCAATTCTTGTATATATACTAGTCATATCTTGAACCAGTTCTAGTACATTATTTTCTCAAGAAAATCTTGAAAACCCAATAAAGAAAATATGAGTGAAAGAGATGATGGATTGGGTCTAAGTCTAAGCTTAGGATTGTGTCAACAAAAGGAACCATCTTTGAAGTTGAATCTAATGTCTTCAACAACTTCTTCTTCTTTGTTTCCTCACATGCAAAATCATAATACTAATCATCATCCTCACAAGATTCATCACAATTCTTGGCCTCATCTCTTCCAATCTTCTGGTAAAAAAAAAATGATCCCATCTTCTAAATATTTTCCAATCTTTATTTTGTAACATTTTCATATAGTTTATCTTTGTATTTTTTAGATATTATATAGTTATGGTTATTTGTAAAACTAAAGTTGAAAAATGCTTTTAAGGGAATCTTGAAATGTATAATTTGTAGAAAGAAACTCCGACGTTGGATCTTTGCTAAGAGGTTTCAACGTGAACAAAGCTCCGTCGTCTGCGGCGGCGGTTGAACTAGAAGAAGAAGTCGCCGGTGTCTCATCTCCAAACAGCACCGTGTCAAGTGTTAGTGGTAATAAGAGAGATCTTGCGGCGGCTAGAGGAGGGGGAGGAGGAGGAGATGAGAACGAGGCGGAGAGAGCTTCTTGCTCACGCGGCGGCGGAGGAAGCGGTGGTAGCGACGATGAAGACGGCGGAAACGGCGACGGATCAAGAAAGAAACTCCGGTTGTCTAAAGAACAAGCTCTTGTTCTTGAAGAGACTTTCAAAGAACATAGCACCCTAAATCCGGTTAGTGGCATTTTTCCGTAATTTATATACCCTTCTGATGGCATTTCCGTCATTTTATCACTAAATACTTTGAAATTTATCTGATTTTGGGACAGAAGCAAAAGCTGGCTTTAGCTAAACAGTTGAATCTAAGGACAAGGCAAGTAGAAGTGTGGTTTCAAAACAGAAGGGCAAGGTAATAATAAAAGATCATTTTCTTCATAATCTTTAGGGGTATTTTCGGAATATAAAATCCATAGTAAATTGCTATGATGGGGATATAATTGTCCTTTTATGACACAAAAAGAGATTTTCCACAAAGAAAAATCCGAATGAGATCTCTGTACTGTCACATGTAGTTTTTACTTTTTTACTACAGCCTTTAAAGACAAAATTCAGACAGATGCATGCGCATATCAAAAAAGAAAATTCTAGTTTTGTCTTGTCTGTTTGTTAATTCAATTTATACATTATTAATTTATACTAGTATATAGTAACACTTAAGATGTTACATTTTTTATTTCAGGACGAAGCTTAAGCAAACGGAGGTAGATTGTGAGTATTTAAAGAGATGTTGTGATAATCTAACGGTGGAGAATCGGAGATTACAAAAGGAAGTAACTGAGCTTAGAGCGTTGAAGTTGTCTCCACATCTTTACATGCAAATGACTCCTCCTACTACTCTTACTATGTGTCCTTCTTGCGAACGTGTCTCTTCCTCGGCTGCCGCCACGGGGACTCCCACGACGACTAAGACGGTGGCTTCATCTGGTGGTGGTGGGAGGATACCTACGGTGGTTGGACGGCCTAGTCCACAGAGGCCAAGTCCTTGGAGTGCGAGATTAGCTCACTAGGGGAAGGCTGTTTTCGGTAGTTTTAGTTTTGTATGAATGTAAGATATGATTAATGAATATTTGAAAACGTAAGTTTTTATGCCAGATTAACTCTATCTATTGAAAATGAACGAAGAAAGAAAAACGTAACTTTGACAAATTTGCAAAACTGCTACTATGTATTTATGTCCTTAATTTAAATTTCAATTTTCATGTGGTGTGTCATATGTGTCGAGACCATATTATCCAACAAAAGTGTAAGCCCTCGATAGTTTCAATGCAAATGAACAAATTGAAAAGACATCAAGGCCCAAATGAAAATAGGACAATTGAAAAAATTGTTTTGCTTCTTCTTCTTCTCTAAACGATTAATACGTGCCAGAAAGATAATTCGGATCAAGATCTCAGTTCATGATCACAACTCCAAGAAAACAACTCAAACAGTATAAAACCAAACTAAATGGTATTTTGATAAATAAAAAATCCAGAAAGGGCACATATGGATGTGATTGGTTCGGGCATAATACAATGAAACTGAATACGAATTGTGTTTGTGCTTTGGAACTCAATTTTGTGAGTCTCCTTATTGTCTTTGCTCCTTGGATCATAAGAGAGATCTTGGAGAGGTTTGTACATGGTGAAACTTGATGGGCTTAGGTAATCCAAATAAAACGATAAAATTGGTGAAACTTGATGGGCTTTGTTGGTGGTCACATATATTGTTGGAAGTTTCCTTTCATATTTTCTCATCTCTTACTCCAACATTGTTTTTTTCACTTTTGGTTCATGAGAAGACACCCTCAAAAAATAAATAAAGAGTGGAAAATACCAATTAAGGGTAGATACTGCATGCTAACAACAACGTAACACTCTCATTAAAAATACGTTTCATCATGCTTGATATGTTATTACTTGTAGTCTTGTACGATCCAATTTAACTTATGAAAATGTAACACTAAAAGCATAGTAAAGAAGTTGATAAAATGAGAAAAAGTTGTACTAAGAGATCCATATATACTTACTTCTTTTCCAATTCGAGTACATTCAAAAGAGTATCTTTTAAGCTTTAATGATTTTGTTACTAAATATACCTAGAGAACCAGACATCTATCTTGTTGTTAAACAAAATATACAAAAACGATCCGGACTAATAAAGATGATATAAACGACAAGATTTCTCACTAATTAAAAGAAAAATCTTTGTATTTATTTCTATTATGGAAATGATTATATAACACTCCCAAAACATCCTAATAGAGAACCGGATCCAAGAAAGACTATGCATACATATTCAAAGTCTTCTTGAATTTATGGGGGTCTTTTTTTGTTATCACGAGTTTGTGCCTTTTTATGCACAATATTATAGTACTTGAACTCAAAAGGGTACATAATCCAACAAAACCTCATTACTACTTTCTTTACTATTGACTCAAAATAGTAACCAGAAGGAGAACTAGACTAATATGAAAATGAGAGAGACAATGGAACTGATTAGGACTAATGTTGGGAACCATATTTGTGTGGAGGAAATTCCTTATAATTTACTTCTTATTAATAAAGTGGACGAGGTAATACAAACACTATATCTTTTGAATTGCATAGTTTGATTTGGATAGTTAATTCCTTAAGTGTATACCATTTTTGCCAATCTTAATGGTTCCAAAATCAAAGAATGGCAACTTTGCTACAAAACTAAGTGAATTAGAAGCTTTACATGAACATTTCAAAGTACTTCATTTTGGTTCACGAAATCTCAAATGCATAATAGCAAAATAGGTTTTTACAAGAAATATTTTTGAATTTTCCATAGCATTTTCAGAATAATTCATTATGGTTCACGAATCTCAAATGTAAAATAACAAGACCGTAATATAAACATTTATTTTCTTTCAAAAAACAATTCTATTTTTTTCACTGGTCACGCGTCGAGTCAACAAACTTATCTTGTGCCATCAACAAAAACGTGTGCTAGTCAATATTATTTTTGGTATACAACTTATTTGTTCTACAATATGTTATTCAACATATATTTTGGTATCCAACTTACTCATTCCAAAACATAGATAACAATGTACCTCTAGTAAAGAAAGAAATCCAACTGTAATAAAAGTAAAACAAAATCTAAGATCCGGTGGTTAAAATGACTAATTCCGAACACAATCCTAACCGCAATCTAATTCTCCTCGCGGCGATCGCAACCACCTTTGGTTGTTTACCTTGGTATCCACCGGTAAGAAAAAACCCTTAATTTCAATAGATCTCGTAGTTTTATTATCTAGATTTCGGTATGAGATTCTCCCGATTCAAAAACCAAAACAAAAAAANNAAAAAAATGGTAAATTAGATTGAAAAAATATAATTGACAATAGATATATATATATATATATGTACCGTGCAAAGGAGGTGCTCTCTCTCTCTATTATATGAGCTGTTTGTTGGTTTTTTGCATCACACCAAGGCCTTAAGCCGAAGCCAAAGCCCCGACCCGCAAAAATTCTTCAATTTCCCCTTTTTCTTCTCTCTCTTTCTCTTTGTGCCTCACAAAATTTGTCGAGAGAGAAAGAGAGTTTAACGGAAGAAGAAGAAGAACACAAAAAGCTTTGTTTTTTTTTTTTCTCTTCTGAATTCTCCATCACTCTCTCTTTTAATCTCTTCACTTTCCGAAATTCCCCTAAAATTGAATGTTATCTCATTGTTGATACAGAAAGGTCAGAGATTGTGTGGTTTCTATTTTGAGGGTTTTTGCGTTTTTTGAGTTATTGATCTTATTGGGATTGTGTTGTATTTCGAATTTGGTTACTGGGTTTTTGAAAAGGTTTGGACTTTGTGGAAGATCTGTGTTTGGTTTTGCTGAATTTGTGATCAGAGAGGATAATAAAGTTTGGGTTTTTATTGTGTAGAGAATGAGTCGTAGGGTGAGGAGGAGATTGGAGGAGAAAGGGAAGGAGAAAGTTGTTGCTGTGTCAAGTTGTTGTTATCCTGAGACTAGCAATGGGGAGGAGTTTGTAGTAGGAGGAAGAGGTTGTGAGGTTAATGAGTTTGTTGATTGGATTAGTTTACCTTATGACACAGTTCTTCAGTTGTTTACTCGTTTGAATTATCGAGATCGAGCTAGTTTAGCTTCGACTTGTAAGACTTGGAGAGGTCTTGGTGCTTCTTCCTGTTTATGGAGTTCCTTGGATCTTCGTGCTCATAAGTTTGATGCTTCCATGGCGAGTTCGCTTGCTACTAGGTGTGTTAATCTTCGTAATTTAAGGTTTCGTGGTGTGGAGTCGGCTGATTCTATTATACATCTTCAAGCGAGGGGTTTGCTTGAAGTGAGTGGAGATTATTGCAGGAAGATCACGGATGCTACATTGTCGATGATTGTGGCGCGACATGAGGCACTTGAGAGTCTTCAGCTGGGACCTGACTTTTGCGAGAAAATCACTAGTGATGCTATTAAAGCTGTAGCTATTTGTTGTCCGAAGCTTAGGAAGCTTCGTCTGTCTGGGATAAGGGAAGTTACTGCTGAAGCCATTGAAGCTCTTGCTAAGTATTGTCCACTGCTAAGTGATCTCGGGTTTCTAGATTGTCTTAATATCGACGAGGATGCGCTGGGTAAAGTGGTGTCTGTTCGGTACCTGTCCGTTGCTGGGACATCTAACATTAAATGGTCAGTTGCATCGAATAAATGGGATAAGCTTCCGAAGTTAATTGGTTTGGATGTCTCGAGGACCGACATTGGTCCTGCTGCAGTTTCTAGGTTCTTGGCATCGTCGCAGGGCTTAAAAGTGTTGTGCGCTATAAATTGTAGTGTCCTCGAAGAGGACACAAGTTTCGTCAGCTCCACTAGACTCAAAGGAAAAGTCTTACTCGCTCGGTTTACTAATATTCTTGATGGAGTTGCTTCTATATTCGCCGATAATACAAAGAAACCAAAGGACATATTTTCCTACTGGAGAGAAATGAGGATAAAAACTAAGGTTAAAGCCATTGATGACATTATGACTTGGCTTGAGTGGATTATTTCTCATACGCTTCTGCGAACTGCTGAGAGTAATCCACAGGGATTGGATGAATTCTGGCTGAATCAAGGAGCTGCATTGTTGCTTACATTAATGCAAAGCTCACAGGAAGATGTCCAAGAGAGATCAGCTACTGGACTTGCAACTTTTGTAGTTATCGACGATGAGAATGCTAGCATAGATTGTGGAAGAGCTGAAGCTGTTATGAAAGATGGTGGGATCCGTCTTCTTCTCAAACTTGCAAAATCATGGCGAGAAGGGCTGCAATCAGAAGCTGCAAAGGTTTTTTCTTCTTCTTTCATTTTCTCATATTGGATTTTTTATTCTTATGACTGGACTCACTAACATTGTTCTTTTTTGTTTTTTTGTTGGATTGTTGTAAGGCTATTGCAAATTTGTCCGTAAATGCTAATGTTGCAAAGTCTGTGGCTGACGAAGGAGGAATTAGAATCCTTGCGGGTTTGGCCAAGTCAATGAACCGACTTGTGGCTGAGGAAGCAGCTGGTGGACTATGGAATCTCTCTGTTGGAGAAGAGCATAAGGTAAGTTCTTTTATCTTATATAAGCTTTTTGTTATTACTCTTGATTCTTCAGCTCAAATTTTTTTTTTTTGGTTTTTCTATTAGAATGCTATTGCTCAGGCTGGAGGAGTGCAGGCACTAGTCGATCTTATATTTAGATGGCCAAATGGCTGTGATGGAGTCCTGGTATGCTTTCAAATTTTTTTAGGAACTTAGCACTTAGCAGTAGCACGACAAAATGTTTCTATATTAAATCAAGCAAATCTTCGTATTGTATACCAAATTATCTTAACATTTTTTTTTGGTGTCTAATTTAAGACCCTAAGACAAACGGATAACTGTAAGGATATTTAAGTAGATATGTGTGTGAACGAGTGGTAGTTTTGATAAATCATTTTTCTTCCAAGTAACATGTGTCATAATACTTAGATAAAAGTGTAAATTTTGGATTGTTCTTTTCTTTCTAAATGGAGAATTTCATTAATTTGTGTGATTAGGAACGAGCTGCGGGAGCATTAGCAAACTTAGCAGCAGATGATAAATGCAGCATGGAAGTCGCAACAGTGGGAGGTGTACATGCCCTTGTGATGTTAGCTCGCAACTGCAAGTACGAGGGAGTGCAAGAACAGGTAAATTTCGTTTCTTTATTTTATAAATAATTTTGTGACATTGTTTTGTTGAGTTTGTGGTCTAACTGTGTTTTTCTTTTCCAGGCTGCTCGTGCTTTAGCTAATTTAGCTGCTCATGGAGATAGCAACAACAATAATGCTGCGGTTGGACAGGAGGCAGGTGCATTAGAAGCTCTTGTTCAACTGACACAATCTCCTCATGAAGGTGTTAGACAAGAAGCTGCTGGTGCCTTATGGAATTTGTCATTTGATGACAAGAATCGAGAATCTATAGCTGCAGCTAGTGGTGTTGAAGCTTTGGTATGCTTCCATTTTGTATAATATGGTTACATAGTTCATCTGCATACTCCGGAATTAATCACTTTTGTTGATTATTTTAGGTGGCGCTTGCGCAGTCATGTTCAAACGCATCCGCAGGTCTTCAAGAAAGAGCTGCTGGTGCTCTTTGGGGATTATCAGTGTCAGAAGCAAACAGGTACCAAAACCATTTGAATCTAAACTATATGTGTTAAGGAACGACCATCTTGTTTTAACATTTCACACTTGCTGATACCTTTTATTTCGCTTCAGTTAGCAGAGAAAATTTAAACGAGTTTCGTATCAATTTTTAGTACTGCTATTTTTTATTTAATAAACTTGCTTTCTTTTATCTCCATCAGCATTGCCATTGGACGTGAAGGTGGAGTTCCACCTCTAATTGCACTTGCACGGTCTGAAGCCGAGGTAAGCATATTTTGTCCTCTACTTGGGTGGCTTTGCGCTTTAGCCATTTGGGCGATCTAATTAAGGTTTTCTCAATGCTTTGGTTTTTTTCTTTTTTTAGGATGTACATGAAACTGCTGCAGGAGCTCTATGGAATCTTGCATTTAATCCTGGCAACGCACTCCGCATTGTGGAGGAAGGAGGAGTTGTAGCTCTTGTTCACTTGTGTTCATCTTCCGTCTCAAAAATGGCTCGATTTATGGCTGCATTGGCATTGGCATACATGTTTGACGGGAGGTATAAATTTTATATAACATAGCTTAATAAACATCCCAAATCCAATCCGACTCTTATGGTTTTTTATTTTCTTCAATCTGAATCACCAATTTGCAACAGAATGGAAGAATACGCTGTGATGATAGGAACTTCTTCATCAGAGAGCACATCGAAGAACATTAACTTAGACGGGGCAAGAAAGATGGCTCTTAAATACATTGAAGCTTTTGTTATAACTTTCATGGATCCTCAGATCTTTGTCGCTGCTGCTGTTTCATCTACTCCTACTATGTTGGCACAAGTCACAGAGAGAGCTCGCATACAAGAAGCTGGGCACTTGAGATGCAGGTTAGTCTCGGTGTCTCGTTATTGATCGAAAATTAATTGGAATATTTCTAATGTATTGCTTTCTTTGCAGTGCTGCTGAAATCGGAAGATTTGTAACAATGCTGCGTAATCCTTCTTCGATACTCAAATCATGTGCTGCATTTGCGCTTCTTCAGGTATGTAAATGTGTGAAATGATGCATTGTGGCGTTTTATCCTGGTTAATTGAGAGACATAACTGATGCATTTTGTTTTCTTTCAGTTTACAATACCGGGTGGTCGTCATGCAATGCATCACGCAAGCCTTATGCAAAATGGTGGAGAAGCAAGAGTCCTTCGTTCTGCAGCTGCGGCTGCTAATATGCCTCGTGAAGCAAAGATCTTCGCCAAAATAATCCTTCGCAATCTTGAGCATCACCAGGGGGAATCTTCCCTATGATCCATTTAAAAAATAATAGCGAAAATTACCTCTGTATCTCGAACACCCATAGCCAAAGTCCCAGAGCCGAGGCATGCTGCAAAACCAAACTCTCAAGATGCTTTTATCAGACCAAGACTGTCCTCAGTGTGTGATGTATGAAACTTTCTTTCTTTTACCTTCGTTTTGAGTTTTCTGTAATAACAGGTCCAAAGGATTGGAAGATGGTGTTTATCTTCTTCTTCTTCTTCTTCATCCCTTTTTGAGTCTGTTCATTTCTTGTGACATATATTTGACTTTATCATTTTAAATATAAAGGACCTTTTGAGAGATTTTGCTACATTTTCAGTTTCATCTAGGACAATTTATAGAGATTTTGCAATACTTGTAGTTCCATGCTCCCTCTTATTTTTCCTTTCACCTTCTTGTTACAACTTATAGCAACAGCCTAAATACTAAGTCCATCTCGTGGATTCCTTGTTAAGTTGATCTTAGCCAAAGCTCGAACAGGCTCATGCAACAGTAATGTTGCTGTTAAAGGGTTATATAAAGTTTATAAACCCATTTTTTATTTGGTAGACAACGAAGGAGAAAAAAACAAAACATACATGACACAAGTTTAGTATTAGTATATATACCATCACCGTTGTGTATTAGTATATATACTGTGAAAAGCAAAAGACAGATTTAGAAAATGATAAGAAACAAGTCAACAATCTTCCATGTCTGTCTCATGTGTTAGTCCAACACTTGACATCTTCATCTGTTGAAAGTTAAACACTTCACTTGACCCTTTCTTATTTCCTGTAGTACACTGATCTGTTTCCCTCTCAGTCAAAATTCCTTAATCATGAGTTTCATCGTGTTTTCGACCTGCTTCTGGAACCAAAGCAAGCAATCTTTATATCAGACAGTGACCCCCTTCTATTCTTTCGGTTGATGTTATATCTTACAATCTGATGATCTGTGTGCCTTGGTTCTCTGAGCCAATGGTCTGAACATGGAGATTCTCTTTTACAATGGTGCTACTGACTCTATATCACCTCAAGTATTTCACTTGCAGTAAGTTTCATTTGATGACCCAACATGACAATGTGCTTTACTTTCACCAGTTGTCTTCCTTGTCTTTCATGTGCATAAGCAGCTTCCCAAGAACCAAATGTATGTTTCTCCGATGAGGATGTGTTGTATCTCCTGATATAAACTCTGAAACAACAGAATCAAACTCAATCGCGCTACAACCGACCTCTTTCTTGGCATCGTTGTTCCTCATAATGTTTTTCACCACTCCAACGTCATCCCATCTTGAACCAGCAGCATACAAATTCCTCAACAGAATGTAATTCCCATCATTTTGAGGTTCCAATTCAACCGCCTTCTCAAGAATTCTCTCAGCCCTTTCTATATCCTTGTATTGACCACATGCAGACAAGAACGAGCTTAGGATTATACCGTTTGGCTTAAAAGGCATGTTTGTAATCAAATCCTCTGCTTCTTTTAGGCTCCCTGCCCTGCCTAGTAGATCAACCATACAGCCATAATGCTCAATTTTAGCATTCAAGCCAAACTCTTCGATCATGTGGAACCATTTTCTTCCTTCCTCCACTAATC
>OVAP01006268.1:0-11973 GCA_900406295.1 Aurinia saxatilis
CCCTCGTTAAGAACCTCGAACAAATAGTGATTGTGTGATTTAACCCACACACATGTCAAGAAGCTAGACACTCAAGTCATTCAAACGGCGGAAGCAGTCAAGCGATCACAGGAGACACTTCCTGGGAAATATACTATGCAGTCTCAGGTAGCACATGTAAATGCCATCACTTATGGTACTGATGAAATGCTTGATGTTAGGAAGTACAGCGAAGGCATAGCACCGTGAGGCAGCAATCACTGTCCCCACTCATGTTGCCCTAAAACTCCAGCACGCGTGTACACTCCGCGTGTGACATATCCTCGGCCTCGTCCCAAAACATCAGAGGAAGTTGCCATCAGATACAAACAGATGTTCGAGAAGCTCAAGGTGGAATTTCCATTCAAGGAAGTTCAGACATCACCAGTCCTGACGAGATGCATCGATAGGAGAGCTGCAAGTCATTGCAGCACTGAGGACGAAGTTCGGATGGTAGCTGAGGAGGTCCGTGCAGTCTTGAAGAAAAAGCTACCCAAAGCAAAACATGAGCCAGTTCAACCACCAAAACAAAGGTTGTTACCCAAGGTTGAAGACCCAGGGAATTTTGTTGTGCCATGTTATATCGCAGGAGTCCGGTTTGCGGATTTTTTATGTGATTCAAGATCTTGCGTGAATATCATGTCAAGAGCTACTACGGAGCAGCTAGGGATTAAAAAGATGATACCTTCACAGATGACTCTCGCCTTTGCCAACTCCTCGATTACGACTCCATACGGTACAATACTTGATTTACATGTGGAAATTGGTAATTGCATTGTTTGTGCTGATTTTCATGTTGTGGAGATGCAATGAGGACCCATACTGCCTTTGCTTATGGGCCATCCATTCATGGCTACTGTAGGAGCCGTTATGGACATGTCAACGAAGAAAATGACATTCACCCACGTTGACAAGGAAGTTTCCTACGCCGTTGTCCCCGCGACAGGACCACACAGGCTTGCCTCAAGAATCTCCATTGTCGATGAAGCTCCAGCACTCGGTGATAGGAGCAACATCATGGCCATCGATTCTCGTATCACTCCAGAGAGGCAAAATTCGAAGAGGAAGGTACAAGGACGAGTGGCGCAGACGCGGGTCTCCAAGCCGTTTGCGAAAATCATCATTGTCATACTGTTGCACTTGCGAAACCAGGGAGACGAGTCTATCAAAGAATTGCTGCAAGTTACAATGGCTTTATTTCCTGATGTTCGGTCCTGGCAGATGAAAGACGGTGTATTAGCTGCGGTGGAGAAGCCACAAAGGGCGGACAGAGCTGTTTCGAAACGTTTACCACATGACACAAGAGATCCACGTCTCCTTGGTGGTCCATCTTGTGCGTAAAAGGCACAGGAGTCAAGCTACGTGACTTAAAACAAAGCGCTGAGTGGGAGGAAACCCACTAGGTATACCATTTCTTTTCTTTTTACTTTCTTTTCTTTTATCTTTCTTGTCGTATCCTTTTTCATTCTTATTTTCACATCGGAGACGATGTGATGTAAGTTTGGGGGAGGGTACAAGTCTGTACTAATGATTTTTTTCTTTTGTTTTATTTTTCTTCAGTCAGTTTTTTTTTAGTCTTTTTCGATTTTCTGTGTCTAAAAGCCTATTTGCATCAGATTGACTTAGGGGACAGTGATGATATTGCCTATATTGATGCTAGTATTTGTGTTTCTTGGATATATTGTTTATTAGTGCTATTCATTGACTTGCGAGATTTTCGAAAAACTTGACTTAGCGCCCTGCCAATAAGTGCTCTTGTTAGTGTGAAATCTTGTTTGATTTGATGCAATCCCTAGATTATTGGACTTAATTTGACTTAATTTTCTCATCATTGGCTATTTGATCACGTGCATGGATTTTTACTTTCCACCTTTTACCACCCTTTTTCAATTTCTAGAAAAAAACCAACATGTTAAAATCCCAAACCATCTTTCCAAACCATACACACTTTTTTAGTGAGGCCTTTTTTGATAATGTTTCATGTGTAAAAGCTCGTAAGCATTAGAGCGACAAGTCTTTTTCTTCCATTAGCATTAGTCTCATTGACTAATCTAGGGGGTTGGGGATTTGTAGGCTTTGATTTGAGTTGTTCAGAAAATATTTGCTTATGAGGGTTGGATAGATGTTGAATGATATAAGCTGGAATTGAGAGTTACATAGAGGATTGGAATGTGGTTGGAATTGAGGATGATTTTTTCCTAGAAGAACTCATAGATAAAAATCACTCTTTTAGCATTTATATGTTTTGTAATATTTATATTCAGTAAAAAATTATAAATTTTTTTCTTTTTAAAAAACGAAAATTGGTTGTGTATTAACTAAAGAGTGATTAGAAATTTTTTGTTTCAGGAGTTCTCTAGGTAATATTAATTTAAAGGAGATGATCAGGATTTTGTTGGTTGGTTTAGTGATTTGAGTTTTCGAGAAATGGGAATGGATAGATGGAAGAAATTGCTTGTATGCACCAGTTGCTCTTTGCTTCCTTGTTTTTGCATAATGATAACATTCAGCTTTCTTGAGAGTTAGTCACCATTTGAAATATTGAAACACTTAACCACCTACATTTGAACCTTCTCCTCCACCAAACCAAATGTTGTGATCATTTGTCCATTTTTTAGACCGCGCCTGATTATTTAATTGAATGTTAAAGGGTCGGTGGATAGGGATCGAGTGGTATCATTGGTATTGAGCTTAAAGATAAAATTGTATAGTGATGGGTGTTCTAAGCATGAATGAGTAAGGATTTTGCATGTCAAAGATTAGCGTTAATTCGAATCCGTCCTTGGAACGTAGAATGCATATTTTCTAGCTTTGAATCCCCATTTTCAAACCTTTCTCCCTCCTTGACTTTTATTGTTTGCTTGCGGACAAACAAAGACTAAGTTTGGGAGAATTGATATATTGCATTTTTTTACATGTTTTAACCTTTGTTTTCTAGTGTTTTTCAAGTGTTTTAGTGTTAGTTTGTTATGCATTTAGTGACATTTTGAATAATTGCTCATTTTAGAACCTTTATCTTGCATTCTTGCATCTCGCATACATTATTGCATAATTTAGGTACCTTTTGGAGTATGGAGCTTAAGGATTATCTCAAAGACATTCATTTGAATTTTCGGATACAATTTGGGAGCTTGGACCTGAATGATAAAGCTTTGGCTGCACTCCGAAGGTTTTCCGAGAAGACTCCAACTAATGTATCTTGAAGATGGATTTGGAAGAAGGTCTTCCTCTTCATGCATGGAGCTGAAAATTTGTAAAAACCTTGGAAATTGAGTTAGATTACTAATGGAGGTGGTCTCATGTCATTCTGAGATATGGTTAGAAAGTTACAAGAAAAATAGTGGAGATAGGTCTGAAGATGCGACCAATGTGAAGAAAAAGGTCGGATCGATCAATCTTCATATGGATCGATCGATCCAGCCTAAAAGTGAATTTTTCCAAGAGCTTGACAGATCGACTGAGCAAGGAAAAGTGCAAAAAAAATAAAGTAGGATCGATCGATCCCCTACTCCCGCGAAGCCAAAAATGGAAATTTCTCAAAACGCGTTTTATGAAGCTTATAAATACTTCTCTTCCCATTTTGATGAACCATAGCCTCTTTCTACAGTCCTTGAGCCCCTCTTGAGTCCAGAAATATTTGTTCTTCATTTCTTGTTGTTCTTTGGATTCTTAGACTTGTTTTTCATTGCTATTTGACTTGAATTGAGGATCTTTACATCATCCCTTGTTGAGAAGGGTTCTAAACCTTGTTCTTTTACATTATTTCATTTTTATTGAAGTATTATTCAGATTTATCTTGTTCTTGATTATGTTTTTCATCATTTCTTTGGTGTTTATTAATTTCATCATGTGTGAGTAGTTAGATTGTTAGATTCTAGGGGAATCATGGATTGTTAGGATAGAAATTGGATGTAAATAGGTAAATTTATAGAATAGCTTCCTCCTTATGACGTCTTAATGTTAAAACTAGTTTGATCACTTAGTTTTTGTTCATTGGATTTTCTATTAAATGAAAGTGTAATAGGATTCTTAAAACCTCATTTAGGAGAGCAGATTGTCCTTAGCCAACGAAAGTTGATGCTAAGGCAAGTTATGAACTTATCAAATCTGCTCTAGTAATGCTCTCTAGCTCTCTTAAATCCAAATGAAAGTCTAGGCATTTAAATGGTTAAGAGAAGTAATTGGTACCACGAAAGTGGATCAATTTAGAATTATATTTAAACATCCAGTTATTTTTGTACAATCCATCGATTATCCCTAGGTCTAGCATTTTATTAGTATTGAATTAAACCCATAGAAAGACTAGAAAACAAACCCAAAACCCAATCATTGATCATCTCAGCTATATTAAATAATTTAGTAGATTACAGTGTAGTATATGAGACTTGTGGATTCGATCCTTACTACTGCACTGATAGTGTTAGTTGTCAAGGTCTTATTAGTTTGTTAAAAGACAACTTATTAGCAGGTTCTGATGGGGGATGAACTGCAATCATAAAACAATAAGTTAAAGGCCCACGATTCCGAACGAAATCGTCATAGCAAAGCTGGAAATTACTTACATCCATCTCGACGCTCGAAGCATCCATGTAGCGCCCTCGGTAACGGAGAGACTCCATCGGCACCGGAGGGTTTCCGACGCAAACCACCTGTGCAAAGTACTGGGCCGCAAAGGCACGCCTATCCATAGCCAGCAAAGCAGACATCAGAGGCTCAGGACCGGGGACCCATAGGGATGTCCTCTTCATCGACGGCAGAAGAAGAGTCCTCCGTCGGCCTCTTGGTCTTCTTACTTACACCGGCCGCTGCGACTCCCTTGCCCTTGTCGACCCTGAACTGAGTGCCCGAAGGCTTGATACCGAGCACGATCTCCCTCGGAGGGTCAGCAGAATTCGTAACGGGTCTTACGCCACTAGAGGACCCGCCTGACACGAAGGAGTCGATAAGAGTCGCTCTTTTCTTCATATCTTTGAGAGGATCTGCGGAACAAGGGGAAGAATTGTATCCATGCAAACGAAAATGGGCCCGCTCAACTCTATCCAGCGAAAAGGTCTCCTCCCAGTTGCTGAAACGCTCTCGAAACTTGTCACCCAACTTCGAGTAATCCTTGTCTCACTTCACCAACGGATAGACCACTGCACACGAACAATCAAAGGTCAACAAACATACAATCAACATACGAATAATCTATGATACCATGTGTATATAAAGCATGCAATGAATGACATTTGACAAGAGCCGTTTCCCTCAACGGAATGACAGTCGGCCTTAACGTAAAAGAATCGATCTTCCCAATGATGGACCTTCCCCGGAAGACCAGAGATGATGTTCTCGTATCTCTTCCCGAAAAGAGAGTACTTGAGAGTCCCCGTAAGATCACGAACGGCCAGTGCATCCGACAAGAAGTCGACTCCAATGTCGACTCCGCATTCGATGTTGCGAGTCATGATCCCAACCAGATGTCGAATTCCATTCGGAGGAAGCTGAGAGATACATAGCCCATATCGTGCTAAGAACCTAGCAAAACCCTCAGGAAATGGCAACCAAAGCAAACTTTCATAGAAGAAACCCTAGTATAAACTAAAGTATCCTCGAGGGGCCCTTTCGACACGATCGCCAGAACCGGGTATGATGATATCCACATCATATGGTATACGAAACACCTTCCGAAGCTGATCAATCGTATATTTGTCCGATGTCGTCGATCCCGGCGGGTCCGGTTTAACCCTCGTTGTTGTTTTCTGTTCGACCTTGTTGTTCAATGCGGCGGCTCATTTGCAACCATACGATCTAGTACGTGCATCTTGGCGGATAAGATCTCGAACTCTCTCATCTCGGCTTTGATATCTATCGGAGTCTCGTCCCGACCCTCATCAAGTGGCCCTCCGGAAACATCGCCGTAATCATCTGAATCTAGCCTCTCCGACTTAATCTTCGAACATCCTCCGAAGACAAACGACCTGCTCGTGACTTTCGACTCTATCCCGTGGCCCGCGGCCTCTGAGTCTCCATCATGGCCCACGGCTTCGAAGTCTCCAGCGCCGTATGCATCCTTCGTGTGGTTTGCGACCCTCTCATGGCCCGCGGGGTCCGACTCACTATTAAACCTCGCGTGGCCCGTGAGGTTCGATCTTCCCACATCCTGTGCATGGCCCGCAGATTCAGCCTTCTGCGTGTGGTCCGCAGGCTTAGGCTCGTCAACGTGGCACGCGGCTTGCGCATCCAAAGCTAACTTGTACTGTATCTAGCACGAACGTTCATTCAGTAACTCCGACCACGCAGAAGGATCA
This sequence comes from Aurinia saxatilis, assembly GCA_900406295.1. Classification (NCBI taxonomy): domain Eukaryota; kingdom Viridiplantae; phylum Streptophyta; class Magnoliopsida; order Brassicales; family Brassicaceae; genus Aurinia; species Aurinia saxatilis. The sequence goes on from OVAP01006268.1 coordinate 6,309, forward strand.
CCTTCGAAGTCACCATGGCCCGCGTCCGAGCATGAACCATGGTCCGATCCTTCCGATCGGCGCTTACGCATGTTCTTTTCGAACATGGCCCACACTTTCTTCGACATATATTCTTTACGACGAAAGCTACCACGATCATCGTCCATCGTCCGTTATACTTTCTAAGCATGGGAAGGGATACGAAGCTGAATAGTGTTCCGATGTTCCTACGACGACTACTCAACCTAGTTCTTAAACTCAAGAGGATTCAAACTCTATAAACGCTTGGATTCCTAGCAATCCAACCAAACATAGCAGTTTCTACCAAGACTTAAACTACCATGTCATATCACCAAGGCATGAAGAACATGAAGATCAGAAATAAGAGCACGAATTTACTTGATAAACTTTGGAGACTTGAAAACTTCAGGAATGAGGACCTTGGATGGAAATGAAGAGGGATCCTTCCTTAATTAAGAAGATTTTGATGGGAAAATCATCTCGGTCAAAGAGCCAGGGCATCCCAGCAACTCTCGTATGCGATACGACAAATGGTACGGCCCACTCGCGAGATAACTACCCATCGAAAAATGACTTGACGTACGACGAAGCATCGATTATCACAACGGTTCAACAAGACACGATCGTCAGACGGGCATCAATCTTCAAGCTTCAACTCAAACATTCCATCGCTAACCAAGCAATGAAGAGTTGGGGGGCTAACTGTGGGGGTCGGATTCCACCCCTGAAGATTGATAGCGTAAAACTGTCAATGGCTATGGCCCATCGACAATCGGAATACCCACGAAGAGCATTTCATATCCGTGATCACACTCTTTTTCACTCGGTAAGGTCATTTCCCATGTGGTTTTCCTTACCAAGGTTTTTAACGAGGTGGTCATCCGAACACATATGACTCACGAGATTATCGGACAATCTCGTGGGCCCAGAAACATTCCTAGCTAGCCAAACAGCCCAGTTCCATGTTGTGGGCCTATTTCCGTCTTTCATCAAGACAACCCTACAAAGTAATCTGAGCGCCATCAAGCAAGAAGATTCGAGAGCGAGTATCATCAGTACATCTCGGAGAAAAGGAAACAAGCCCGAAGACTATCGGAGAAAAGGAAGTATATCGGAGGAAANGAAGACTATCGGAGAAAGGGAAATATATCTGAGGAAAAGGATAGACGGCCCACAAGGAGCTTGGGCCCCAAGGCGGTTTATCTAGGAATATATATAGGATCTAAGGTCGTAGGTCTGAGATCATGGTCTGATATCTCGAAGTCTCTGAGTAACTTGTAACCTTGGAGAGTTCTATCAATAAAACGACCCCACTTCTTTCATCTTTTTCCATTGCTTTATGTTTTCTTTCTTTCGAGCGATTCACAGAGTTATAGTCGACGATCCCTAAACATTTCGTAGACAAGTTTTGGTTGTGTGAATTTTCGCCCACACATCTCTCTCCGTTGTCCTTCTTAAATGAGGAAAGTACAAGTTCACTTTGTTGCAGAAATGTCTCCAAGCCAGACTCTTAACAAATTCCATAGGTAATTCACCCAAGACCGGCATCTCATTTTTACCTTCTCTAAATGCACCCTCTGAATCCTTAGTGACGCAGTCGGAAAAACCTAGGAAGCAAGCACTAAACCTGGAAAGAAATCAGTTTTGCAAACGATAAACTTGAAGGATAAACCTCTGGAATCTACCATGGAAGAACTCGAATACACCAAGAAAAGAGAAAAACTTTCAAAGTTTATTAATGAATTTTAAGATATCATTACAATTACCTCGGACCTCTCTTTTTGTAGCTAAAACTCAAACATAAATTAGGAAATACTAAAACAATAAGGAAATTTAGAAAAGGTAAAAACCTATAAGAAAAAGAAAAAACACCAAATAACCCAAAAAATAAAACTAGAGGAGTTAAAAAGGAAAATAGGAAAATAGCTCTTGCATCAGACTCCTCCACTTCTGAAGAACTACCTCGAGTTCTTTTACGAATAATGAATCATATCTACTTCGAATGGCAACCACAATTGCTAGGTTGTAATTTCTTGTGCCTCGAGTTCGTATCTCGATAAAGAATCCCATATGTCGTGAATGGAACATAGTTGCTTGATTGTAACTTGTTGTGCTTTTTAAGTGGAAATCTCATCTTATGAAGAACACGGCCACATATTCACCATCTTTGTAACCCTTGATCGCCCTACACATGTCATGAATAACATCACACTCATGTTGCCCATTGGTAATCATCTCTTTCAAATCCTTTTGGGCCAGTAGCATTAATTCTGGAATTATCATCTCCTCCACTTTTGAAGTTTCATAGGATAATGAAATTTCTACCTTTATGCAAAGATAATTATTATTTTGTTGATTCCCTTGATTATCTCTTTTATCCTCCTCAAGTTCTTCATTGTTAGAACTCAAATTTTCAACAATAAGAGCATGATTGTTTGCACCACGTTGAACCTGATTTGGTTTTACAATATGATTGTTTCCACCATGTTGAACCCTAACTGGTTCTCTTCTCTCGTGTCTTCATTGATTTTTATTATTGTTGACGTTACCAATGATGTTGGTAATCCGGTTGGTAAAAGCTATCAACTGAGTTGTCAACTGATTTGTGAAAGCAGTTTGGTTTGAGGTTAAAGCCTCTAGGAAACCTTTAATATATGTATTTGTTAATGGTTGATCCACCCATAATCAAGCTTCAAAAAGTGTAGGAGAAAGCCTACTCTGATACCATCTGACCCAGCATGAAAACACTAAGAAGCAAGCGCTAAACCTAGGAATAAATCAAGTCTGCAAGCGACAAATTTGAAGGATAAAATTTTGGAACCCATCAGAGAAGAACTGGAATCCATCCAGAAAAAAAAAAAAACTCTCAAAGTTTATTAATGAATTTTAAGATATCACTACAATCACCTAAGACCTCTATATTTATAGATATAACTCAAAACATAATTTAGGAAGTACTAAAATTTAGAAAAGTTAAAACCTATAAGAAATAGGAAAACACCTAATAACCCAAAAAGTAAAACTAGAGGAGAAAAAAAAGGAAAGTAGCTCCTGCATCACTGAGGCAATTGAACATTTCCTTCACGAGTCATGACTTGTTGTTTACCTCCCTTACTCTCCCAGTCCTTATGTTGCTTGCGGATACCAAGGTGTTTCTTCACACTTGAAATCCTAGACGACGTTAGACAAGCTATTTCCTAACCACTGTGGTTACAATTGCAGTTGTCATGATTGCCCACATGTCTGGTGAAATGTGACCACACCCAAGACCTGGCTTTCTTCGCGTTTGTCTGTCGAGAACTAGCTGCACTTGCTTCTGGACTGGTTTTCCGTTTATTTGTAGTTCCAATACTAGGACTAGAATTCTCACAATCAGCATCCTTCTCGATATTTAGTTCCTCGTGTGTCCACCGGTCTTTTCTTTTTATGAAGATTTCATCTACAAAAACATAATAAAATGATCTTTTTCTTTAAATGGTTCACAATCGAATAAACAACACAACCCTAAATTTATCGATTAAGCTTTATTTGTATATGTTTCTAACAGATAAGAAGAATAAACAACACAACCCCAAATTGAACATTCGCTTTATTAGACCCAGAAAAATACTATAAGAAGATACACAATAAGACGATACAAAATAAGATTTAGAAGAATACATGTGATTGAATTGATCTTGCTGATGGAGTTGAGGATGGTGAACTGAGTCAAATAAAATTTAGCTGATCTAGTTTGAAAATTTTTAGTTTTGTTGTTGGTTGATCGAAGTATGAGCAAGAGGAAGACAAAGAGTCTCCGGCTTGTATCTGTGGTTTTTGAGGAGTCCCGAACCAAACAAATACCCATCGGTACAAATACTTCCCATAGGGAATTGAATGGAACCGAACCCGGACACAAATCTCTAATTTTGGGTCGATTCGGGTTGGGTCATCGGGTCCGGTAAAATACCCATAACTAATTTTTTTAATGAAATGTTAGTAAATACGGTATGTGATTGAATTTTCGCATATTTTGTCAATTAGTAGCATTGAGAAAAATTGTTAGTAATTTTGTAAACAATTTGCAATCTACCTTTCTAGTAATTTTTTAAACAATTGCAATTCCACAAATATTCCTAAAATACATATTTTGAAGAAAAAAATAGATGCAGGTCTTATTTGTTATTGCTTAAATTTTGTTAGATCATTTTGCAATATTTAAAAAGCTCCTTTTGACGGCGTAAATGGAGCAACCATCGTCGCCGGGAACAAGCTCCGACAATGCCTAGAAACGGTTCTACGTGTAAGGTTTATGACTTTGGCCCATACAATGAGAATGAATCATTTGGTCCATTATCAGAAACAAAGAAGAAGAAGCACAATGGATGGACCAAGTTAGCTCACATCGAGATTGGTTGATCGTGAGTTGCAAATCACGTATCAATGCAACATGTATAAGCAGAGATGCATAAACCGTAGCTATGTTTAATATCATTACTTGTAACGTAAAACAAGAGAACAAGGTCAGAGCAGTTGTAATCTCTTTCTTATAGTGGAGGTAATTGTGGGAATCAGTTCCCACCCTAGAGAGTACCAGGACGGGAACTCTGCGTGAACAAATTTTTGTCTTTTAGTTTCTACTTAATCACTAGAATCTAATTGTAAAGCATAGAACACGATGCAAATCTTCACAAAGTGGTATGAGAGCAATCCAGATTAGATTGCGGGTTTGAGAAAGGAGAAGACAAAAGGCTAAAGGTAAGCGTTATTTATCTGTCCAAGTGAGTTTGCTGGTTTATCGGTTCTTTTAATTTTGGATCAGCATATAGTCTAGTGAATCCTTGTGTTGTACCTGTCACAAGAAAGGAACAAACATTTAGATTCATAATGGTTGTAACAATGATAGAAGTGGACAGATTTGATGGAGTGGGAGATTTTTCAATGTGGAAAATTCGGATGATGGCACATTTTGGTAATTTAGGGCTCAAAGGTATTTTAACAGATGAGAAACTGTTAAAGCATAAGCCTAGCACAGAAGAGGAGTTAGAAGCTGAGAAAAAGGCAGGGATGACAGAGACTGAAGCAAACATCGATCCAAAGAAGGTTGAAAAATCAGACACGACTAAGGATCTTATAATCTTGAATGTTGGAAATCGAGTGTTGAGGAAAATCAGCCGTTGTGATACAGCAGCAGCTATGTGGTCTTTATTGAACAAGTTATACAAAGAGATTTCTTTGCCTAACATGATCAATCTATAGCTCAGGTTCTATACTTTCAAGATGACAGACTCTAAGACTATAAATGAGAATGTGGATGACTTTCTCAAGCTGGTTTCTGACTTAAACAATCCAGGTGTGGAAGTGTCAGGAAAAGTTCAAGCTCTTCTGTTATTGATCTCATTATCAAGAAGGTATGATCAGCTCAAAGAAATACTTAAGTATAGAAAAGACATCTTAAGGTTGGATGAGATAACAACTGCAACTAAATCTAAGGAGAGAAAGCTAAAAGAAAATGGACAGCTTTCAAGACAAGATGGAGAAGGCTTATATGTTGAGAGTAGAGGCAGATCAGAGAGTAGGTACAAATGAAATAACCAAGGAAGGTCTAAGAGCAGAGGAAGACATCAGTTAAGGTGTTGATATACCTCATATTTTACCGGTTTTTACCATAATAAACGTAGAATTA
>OVAP01006269.1:0-11972 GCA_900406295.1 Aurinia saxatilis
AGGAAGTCTATGGAGAAGTATATGTTGGTTAAGCTTTGGACCAGTCTGCTATCTTGTGGCTTATTAAGCGGAACAGTTCATCGGAATGCCCAAAGGTCAAGGTTATTCTCTATTTTTTCAAACCTTTCCTTCTTACTTACGTTATTTCGTGGGGACGAACAATGGTTTAAGTCTGGGGGAATTGATGCATCTCGTATTTAGTCTTTTGTATGCCGAGAATAGATAGTCTTTTATTTAACCTTTCTAGTGGTTTTCTGCTACCATGTGGCTTACTGAGCGGAACAGTTCATCGGAATGCCCAAAGGTCAAGGTTACTCTCTTTTTTCATTTTTTTTTGTTATTTTCTTCTTTGTTTTATCGAGTCAAAATGCGTTGAGATTTAACCTTCCTCTAACGTGTTGCATTTTCTGTTTTTCTAAGTGACCGTCGGTGCAGATGGACTCCACAAGCACGACGATTAGAAAATCCAAAGGTCAATTGGTGGACCAGAGACACCCAGATCTAGTTTCAAGAACGCGACAGCTTGAGCCCACTGGACCTCTTCAATGTGTACAAGGACTTGATTCATCATTTTGTTAAGCAAAACAACAAGCATTTAAAAACATAGTTTACTCTCACTTTCGAAAATTGACTATAAAAGAGGAAATGACTTTTGGTGGGGGCCTAAAAAATCGGAATTAAGAATGATCTCATGTACGAGCAAGTCTAGGAATTAAAAATCCAATGATGAACATCTCGATCCAAAACTAATAGTGAGGAAAAACCAAATATGGGGGAGAGTATAAATATGCATGAAGTTGTTGTTAAGTTTTTTTTTTGTCAAGCATAGTATGAGGAATCATCTAAAAGGTTCTTTGCATTGCTATCAAATGAGAGACGGGTTGTGATGGGGGCGGAAATGAGGCTAGATTATGGTGTTGAATCTGCGAAGCTAAGGAAGTCTATGGAGAAGTATATGTTGGTTAAGCTTTGGACCAGTCTGCTATCTTGTTGCTTATTAAGCGGAACAGTTCATCGGAATGCCCAAAGGTCAAGGTTATTCTCTATTTTTTCAAACCTTTCCTTCTTACTTACGTTATTTCTTGGGGACGAGCAATGGTTTAAGTCTGGGGGAATTGATGCATCTCGTATTTAGTCTTTTGTATGCCGAGAATAGATAGTCTTTTATTTAACCTTTCTATTGGTTTTCTGCTACCATGTGGCTTACTGAGCGGAAAGGTTCACCGGAATGCCCAAAGGTCAAGGTTACTCTCTTTTTTCAAACTTTTCCTTCTTACTTACGTAATTTCTTGGGGACAAGCAATCCCCAAGCAATGGTTTAAGTCTGGAGAATTGATGTATCTCGGATTTGGTCTTTTTTATGCCGAGAATACATAGTCTTTTATCAAACATGTCTAGTGGTCTTGAGTCGTTTGCAGGGAAAAAAGCATCTTGGGAGTTTTTTGTGCCTAGTGAAGGCTTTGGAGTAAAAAAGATACAAAATGGAATGAAGAACAAACGATAGAAGAAATATGTGGAGAGTGTCGCTCGACACGGATCAAATAGCGACCATCACGAACGAAGTATCGAATGTCAGACGCTCAAGCGCGACATATTTCAGCAAGATATGAAGATTTATTTTTGCGGATTTAGTCCTCCACTTCGACTAGGTTACCTTTTTGGCCCAAGGTTGTGTTGTAACCTATAAATACTCATTTAAAACCATCGTTTAGGTCACCTTTATTCTTTGTAACTTTTGCATTTTAATAAAGTTCTCTTTTCTTTAGCTATGGGTTCCTCAGCTATGGATGAATAGTTTTCTTTGTTATGATAGGGTTTTCATAAGAGATCAATAGATCTATATGGTATACACAAATATGTATGCGCAGTCTTCATCATCCACAATAACTAGTTGTAAAACAGATCTAACGTTTGATCCTCATGATATTTCGTTAGATCTGAACTAGCCTCAATAGATCTAGATTTTGGTCCTCATGACACTCTTTAGAATTGCAGTATGATGAGCATATTTGTGCATACAGACGCCCGATTAGAACCATTTATGTCACTGGTTTGTGTCACTTTATATGTGTGAACAATCGATCCCACTCACTAATGATTGGTCTGACTTGAACCCCACAGGCTCAATAGTATGATTTGACACACACCCCACATGGAAAATCTGATCTTTAAGATAGAGTTCGAACGGTTATGAAATGTTTCTGAAAAGCATGTCTTGCCATAAGACAAATTCGTTACCCTGTGAATTCCTAATGCCTAATGCTTTTCATATATTTGTTTAAATCCGTTTCATTTCCTGCTATCGTTACTATTACATTCTCATATTTCTTATTTGTTGTTTTAATTCCTAGCTATTAGATCGGTTTACATCTCTGGTCCCTGAGAACGATACCATATACTATACTGCATCGACTAGTTCGTTGTCAGTAGGTAGAATGAAATAATTAGGTGATGAATCCTTGCCTAGGCATCACATCAAGGAACGATAAATAGCTCAACCAAGAGATTCAAGGAATCCTCACTTCGGACCTTCCATCTCAACCAAGGGATTCAAGAGAATCCTCACTTGGGACCTGCTTCTTGCTAGATTAATTTAATCAAATCAATTCAAGGGATTGAGAATACTCTTCTCCCTCAAAAGGTAAAACTCTTTAATAATAATTCAACGACTTCTGAATAATATGATATGCCTAAGGAGACTATTTATATGAAAACCCTAACACTAATTAAAATAGGAAAACTATAAAAATACATAAAAATGAAATAATACAAATATGGCTAAATAATTGTAAGAATTCCAATTATACACTGCATCAAAATCGAATAGAAACTTGAAGATCGGTGCAAGGCCATACAAGACAAAGTGATTATGAAATTGCCCAATGATGAGACCCTCAAGAATTCAACAGCCAGAAAGATATACATCAAGAGTGTCAACAATTTTGGCATTGAAGAAGAAACTGATAAGGATTTCACCGCTTTTTAGCATAGATTTTTGGTGTTTTTCTTAATGAATCATTTGGATTTGAGACTAAGACTATTGAATTTCATATTTTCCTGTTTTAAAAGTGTTTTTGTGAAAATAAGGCTTTTTAGGTCATAAATGGATATTTTCTACCAAGTTCAGCTATTCAGCATTAGATGTTCGGGTCTAAACGAAGATGATGTTTAAGTTAGATGATATATCGTGTATTTTATGGTTTTTAGCCACGATATAAAGTGTTTTATCGAGTCTTTTAGGTGTTTTCTAGTCTTTACTAGTATTTACAGGTTAAAGCACATATTTGGTGATTTTGGAGCATTCTAGATTGTTTTGGAGCTTTTGGAGGTAAACTAGCAAATGATGATGCAGAACCAGTCAGAAGGGCTTTAAATATCATATCATATGGAGGTCTTACCGATGGAATTTTGATCTCATATTTTTACACATTATAGGAAATTGAGTTAGCTTCACTTTGGTGGTGGTTTCAACTCATTCTGATTCACGGTTAAAGAGTTATGACTGTTTTAGTGAAGACATATCGTTCTGGAAGCAAACAGAGTACGCCGAGAAAGGGTTTGGTATCGAACGACACTCACCAAGGTGTCGAGCGACACCCCTTCAAAATCAGCAAAGGAAACTTTTCTTTTATTGCACAAACCGCCCCAAAAGTTGTGGAAAGTCCACAAAAGACCCAAAACGTGTTTTGACTGTATAAATACTTGTTTTTAGGTTTAGTTTTCATGAATCTTAAATTCTTTTGAGACTTAACCAAGAAGATTATTCTAGAGCTTTTAGGGAGAAGATTCAACTCATAGAGAATATTTTTAAACCCTCTTTATTTATTTTTATTGGAATTCTCTTTTCATACTTTCTTCTTTCATCATGTTGATTATTTCAATTAATATGTGTGAGTAGTTTGCTTATTAGGCTTAGGATAATTCTAGGGTTTAAGATGAATTGATAGTTTAGGATAATTAATAGAGGAATCATGTGTAGTTCTTCATCTAAAATTGTGTGTAATGCTTGTTCTAACTTGATCACCTAGAAACTTGATTATATGTTAATTAATTGATGCAACAATATAATTAATTGCTGGAATTATTTTAGATGAGCGAAATACCTATCTGCAAAGAAATTTGGTTTAGGGATTTTGTGAACTTATTGAACTTAGGATTAATGCTTGTTTTTATTCATAGAATTTGCAAAGAAATTTGGGATTCTANTAGAATTTGCAAAGAAATTTGAGATTCTAGGATTTAGACATAGATAATCTTCGCAACGACAGTTGGTTGATTTTCTTTTAGTGATTCATGTTCTAGGATAGTTTTTAATCATCCTCTAATTAATATCTTATCTATGAATTTCAGATTTCCCAAAGCATTACCCATGGCCTAGCTTTTGTTTCATTGATTTTTAAAACCCATTCTCTACAGCTTTAATTAATAGTTCTTCGTTAGTCATATTTATTTATTCAGTGAACTTTTAATTCTTAAATTTATAGGCAACTTAAAGTCCCTGTGGATTCGATCCTTAAATACTACAGCTAATTAATTGTGCTCTTGCAATTAGCTCTAAGGGTAAATTTGAGCATATCATTAGACTGAAGTAAGGTTTTAAGACTATCAAGCCACGTGAGTTAGCTGTCAGTGGGGCTTGAAATCAAGTCATTTTGGCCCAAATCATTGAAGAGATGTTAAGGAGTTAAGCCCAAATCATTGAAGAGATGTCAAAATGAAGTCCAAAAGTGACGAAGACCCCTTTGATCGAAAGGCCCCTTACAATCGATCGAATGAGTAAGGAAACTAACCGCAACCTTTGAGAACAATCTTCATATAAGACTGTTGCCACTTTGGAATTATCAGAATCAATTAAGGATATTCAGAAGATACTGAAGACGTGTTTTCGGAGCATATTCGGTCGAATCACACCCGTATTCGATCAAATTAGTGAGGATAAATCCAATTTTTTGGATTCCGATCACAAATCTGATTCCTGATTTCTCTCAACTTTTCACTCGACCTCTCCACAATAAATACAGAAGCCACAAGCAAAAAAAATCATATGTTAACAAATTCATTAGCATACAGGCGAAATAGTTTTCTCACTTTCTTTTCATCGTTTTCTCTTTTGTTTTACTTTGGATTTTCAGTTAAAGAGAGAAGTTTGTCCTCTCTTCCCATGCATTTAGAAAAGCTTTTTTAAACGTTATTTTATTGATTAATATGATTGCAATTCCAATTATTGTTGTGTTTTACATAAGCATGTCTGGGTAGTTTCATAGTTACTAATAAGATTTTGCTGGAAGAATTTATGGTTTGGTAGACATGCAATAGGATTTGTGGGGGTTGGATTCCACTTCCTAAGATTGATAGCATGAAAATGAAGAGTTAGATTCATAAGAAGTTTAACATCATATACAACTTGAAGTGGTAGCTAACTTCATACACAATTCGAAGTGCTAGCCAACTTCGTACACGATTCGAAGTGCTAGCAAAATTCGTACACAATTCGAAGTGCTCGCCAAAAATTCGTACACAATTCGAAGTGTTAGCCAAAACTTCGTACACGATTCGAAGTGCTAGCCGACTTCGTACACGATGCGAAGTGCTAGCCAACATCGTACACAATTCGAAAGTCCTAGCCAACTTCGTACACGATTCAAAGTGCTAGCCAACTTCGTACATGTGGGGATTGGATATCACCCCCTAAGATTGATGGCATGAAAATGACTAAGTGTTTTCGTAAATTCACAAGTATCGGCCAATTAGGTTTCCTCCAAAAGCATCATACGCTCCACATAAAGCATCATGGGTAGCATGTTGCTTTCAGAGATCGATCATGCAGCTAACAAAGCATCGTAGGCCACAAATCAACCTCAAGGAAACTTCCCGCGGCTCAGCAAACATGTTTAGGTCGCAGGTTCTTTTCACAGAGAGTTCCCGCGACCCAAACATAATCATTCGGCTCGTGGAATGTCGTCAAAACAGTTCCCGCGACCCAACAAATATGCTTGGCTCGCAGGTTCTCTTTCCAGGGAGTTCCCACGACCCAAACATCATCATTTGGGTCGCAGAATGTCATAAAAAAACTTCCCGTGACCCAACAAACATGCATGGGTCGCAGGTTCTCTTCAGAGGAAGTTTTTGCGACCCAAACATCATCATCCGGGCCGCGGAATGTCATCAAAACACTTCCCGCAATCCAACAAACATGCTTGGGTCGCAGGTTCCCTTCACAAGGAGTTAAGGCGACCCAAACATCATCATTCGGGTCACGGAATGTCATCAAAACACTTCCCGGGACCCAGCAAACATGCTTGGGTCGCAGCTTCTCTTCATAGGGAGTTCTCGCGACCCAAACATCATCATTTGGGTCGCAGAACGTCATCAAAATGCTTCCCGCGACCCATACGTTTGTCGTAGCTCACAAGATAACTTCAGTCATCAAGTTCTAAGTCGTTATGTGGATCAAATCAAGTTAAATAACTTAGTTCCAACAAGAACATGCGATCCACAAAATAATCTTAATTCACACCATCACGAAATGCGACCCATAGGATTGAGCGGCAATCCTTGAGTCCAATGACACTCTTGACAAGCTAAATGGTCCAATACTTTCTTATGGGCCAACATCCGAATAAGCCTTTCGATGACTCATGCACCGACATACTAGAATATTCAAGGACCCGGCTAGGAAAAAGTAAGTTTTCCTTTGTTCTACAACGAAAGGAAACCTTCCGAAGGATCATTGGAGAAATAGAACTATCCGAGAAGCTATCGAGGAGGAAATGGAAGGCGGCCCATGATGAAAAGAAAAAAGACTAGTCTTAGGATGGTTTAGCTAGGAGTATAAATATATTGGTAGTCTCATCTCATAATGTACCTTGAACTTCTTAGAGCTCTTGCACGCACAACCTTGGTGGCTGCAGGAAACTTTTACTGACTATCAATAAACGACCGTACTTTCAATCTTTATCTTTGCCCTTCTTCTTTGTCTGTGTCTTTTCTTACTTGCAAGTGATTCATACATCAAGCGTAGACGATCCCCAAAAGTTTCCTTTAACAAGTTTTTTGGTTGTGTGAATTTGGGTATACACAGGATTATGCAATCACTAGTTAAGGCTTACTTTTTTTTATCAGATCTTTAACCATATATAGGAAAAAACTGCTACCAATACACCACTTAGAGTTAGTTATCCGGAATTTGATTTTGAAAGCTCTATTGTCCATTCTCGAAATAGCAATTGGTCTCTTAAACTTAATAACTAGTCTAGAGACTGAAGGGACAATATAATAATTATCTAGGAATTAACATGGACTCTACTAGATTAAACCGGCTAAGACCGACCACAAGGATAGTCAAACCTTAGTCATTTCAAGATATATATATATTTAGGTTTTTAGAAGACTTACATAATTACTACTCTGAATAATTCAAACCATGAATCTTTGATGTAATCTCTGACTTCCTAACGCTTTTTATTATTTGATTATCTCATTTTTTTAATTTTTTTTTAGTTTTCCAGATGTTTCATTTGACCGAACAAACTTTTTGTATTATGTGATAAGATTGGAATCACTCCAACTTAAGATCACTCAATGATCAATAGATTCCAAACTTAAGGATGCGGAAGGTGGGATGAAGTCGAGACGGAGATGATGATAGAAGATTGACTCACTCAATCAGTGGAATGAACAAGGATGGTGAATCACTCAGCAAGCCTAATCTGTATGTTTAAATAGTTCTAAGTTAATCACACACTTAAGACTAAAGAAGAAACAACACAAAGAAACTCGAAGAAACTTTGTGAAAAGAGAAAATGATTTCCATTACTTTAAGTGATCAAGTGTGTATTTTTACAACGAACGAAATGAGCTTTATATATAGATCTTACATGAGTAAAATAATGTTATGAAAAGATAAAATAAGAAAGAAATCGTAGAATTGAATACAAACTATCCGTTGGACCATTATAAGCAAATCGGGTGAAAAAAAGAAACATGAATTGTGCTTGAGTCTTGAAAGCTTACACTTGAATGTGTGATTTCTTGGTAAATCTAGATTGAGTAAATATGTTCTTAATTCGTAGCTGTAGACAAGATATAGCCTTTGGAGAGTTATGATCCATAGTGTGAACTTGTTGAATGTGCTTGGGTCCAAATAAGGAAAGTCGGATCATGTGTATCTCCACTTGATTTTGTGTGTCTAGGTAGAGCTAAGCACGTCTTGTAGAGCTTCTAGTTGAATTAGAATGTCTCCTGTTCGCTATATATATATTTGGATTCTCCCACACTCATAAGGTGCTAGATAAGGCAAGCCGAGAGTCTTCCGGTTTAGAAAATCCATAACTTTCACATCTGAACTGGTATGGGTGTGAATCCAATTTTTTTAGTACCTCCTTTGAGTCAAGAATATATAACAATTCGTTTTGGTCCCTAATTCCTTCTAGTTTGGTCGTTATCCTCCAAAGAGTGGGCGCATGTCTAAATCGGGTATGTATAGAAACACCCGATTTGTAAGATGAATATCTCCGTTTCTGATCTCCGATTGGGTTCATTTAAATTATTGAAATTCTCTAAGTGAGCTGAGAATATTTTACACTTATTTTCATGCTTTGAATCTCCTTTTTTGGTTTGGTATGCTCCAAGAAAGGCACATGTGTCCTTGTCGAGGTCTATGCAGCTTTTGTGACACTTTTGATGGAACTCTTGTTCAGCGACTGGTCTGATGACCACATCATACCCTCCCCTTAACTGAATTTTGCCCTAAAAATTGTAGGATCTGCACATAGAGAAGTCAAGTTGAGTTTTTGAATTTCTTGGGAGTTTAAAATCTTACCTCGGTTTTCCATATGTGTAGAGGCTCGCCTTGAAGTGTGTTGTTTCATCTGGTGGTTTTTCTTTGATCATAAAGGAAGCAGTGACTCCTCTCCATGATTTTCTGCTGATTTCTTTGGGTATCAAGGTGGCCTCCTTCGTGAATTCTTTGATTTCACATCTTCTTTCTCCATTAACATCTCCTCGGGTGTGAACTTGTGAATAAGGTTCTGATTGTTTCACCGTTCTACTTACACCTTTCTCAAGCTCTTCTGAACACAACAAGTGCATTATTATCACATCCTCTGTATCATTGGAAAAAAATTTGGTCAAGTGATCACTTATCTTAGATTGGTCTTTCTTAATGGATTAGAAAACTCGGTTTTCCATATTTTCTTTTGATCCATGACTAAGTTTGGCTTTTCCCCTTGTTCTACTAGCTTACGTTGAATGTCTAGACATGTATAAATCTCCTTTGACAAAGACAAGTGTATCATACTAGCATTGGAAACTTCTAATCGAATTTAGACATTGTGACTTCCTTAGAATTTTCCCTATTTGGTTCAACTAATAAGATAGTAACTAGCCTAGTGGGACATGTTGCACCATAATGACCTCGTTTGTGACATCTATAATATGTCTGATTTTAAAATTTATCAGATACCTAGACAAAATCATAAAATCAATGTAATTCATATTAAAGTACATAAATAGGGAAAATTCCATAATAATACCCCAACTAAGTTTGGATAAACTTAATACCCGAACTTTTTTAATACCCTCTTCCCTACTTCAACTAATTATTTTACCCATTTAAATACATCAACTAATTTTTTTCCCCATTTAACAACCTCGATCTAATAGAAAGTTAATGTCCGTTATCTTCTGATTTTTTTATAATAAAATATTTAAATTTTAATATTTAATAATAATATATTTCCTAAAAATCTAAAAATAATATTTTAATATTTAATAATAATTTAGTTACTAAAAATCTAAAAAACTCCAAAATCATTAAAATGTTATAAAAAAACCAAAAAATCTAAAATTCAACGAAAATAAAAATTGAATTATAAATAAAATTAAAAATATGGAAATGTTAAATTTGCAAAAACAAACTAATTGGAAGAAATCCCAAACTTTCTTCTTCTTTTTTTTGTCGACATCCCAAAATTTCTAAAAGGGGAAATTTATAAAATAATTCTAAAATTTAAGAAAAGGAAAAAGAAATATAAAATATAAAAATACTTTGATATAAAAAATTCATGTTAGTGTAGTCATTTGTGTTGTTGACTGAGAAATAATTTTCATGTTTAACTCATTAATGAGAAAGTTTTCTATATCAAATTTCTCTGTTTCAAGAAAACGTGGACAAATGCTTTTTCTAAAATTTATGTTATAATTGCTTTTATATAATAAAATGATATCAAAATATATAATTTTCCGCTAAAATCGAAACTAAATGATAATTTCTTTTAATTTAAAATTTTGTTTTTCTTTTCTTAAATTATATAATTATTTTATAACTCCCCCTTTTAGAAATTTTGGGATCTCTTCAAATTAGTTTGATTTTGAAAAATAAAAATTTCCATATTTTGAAAACTAAAACTTTCCATATTTTGAAATTTTTATTTTTATTTGTTGAATTTAGATTTTTTGGGTTTTTTTTACATTTTTAACGATTTATTGGGATTTGTATAGATTTTTCAGAAATATATTAGTATTAAATATTAATATTTAAATATTTAAAAATCTTAAGATAACGGACATTAACTTTCCGTTAGATTGAGGTTGTTAAAATGACAAAATAATTAGTTGAAGAATGGAAGTGGACATTAAAAAAGTTCTGATAATAAAAAATTTATCCAAATTTAGTTGGGGTATTAAATAATGTATAGAAACATATTTATGAATATGTAAATAAAGATAGTAAGTTAGATATTGCTTGCGGTTGTGAAAACTTTTACTTCATTCTTTATTGTTGTTAATAATAAGTTATTAAGTATTACAAAATTCGACTTTACAAAGTATTACATAAATTATTGAAATTTAAGCTATAAAAATTTTCAAAATCACCAATCAACCTTTGCAACTTATTACAATAAATCTTATTTATAATAGTGAGTTTGATAATAATAATAATAATAATCTTATATAATATAGAAAGATTACATTTTTCAACAAGCTGATCTGATATGCTGACATGTGTTTCTCTCTATTAATAGCAGTATTTAATTTGGCTATAAATCTTATTCATGTATTTTTCTTAATTTATTGCAAAACAACTAATTCATCAATTAAATTCTCCATTTTTATTGTTGTAATCCAAAACAATGTTAAAAACAGAATGTTGTGAAGTTGAATAACATTAACATATAATGAGATAAAAAGGATTAATTAAATAAATAAAAGTAGAATTATAAATGACTACAATAAACTTGCTTAACTTGATAAAACACGATTTTTTGTATAATATAGTAAGGTTCCATTTAGACTTGCTCAAATTACTCAGGTATTTACTTTTATATAAAATATTGAAACTATTTTCTTAAATTACAGAAGTAAATAAAAACAACACATTAAAATATTAAAGTTGTTGAATATTATCCACATGAATGCATTACTATGATTTTTTTTTTATAATTTAACAAAGACAAATAGTAATTAGTAACCACATATTTTATCTTTAATACTTATTCAAATATTTTTAATACCAATTTTAATCCAATATATAAAACATTTTATACATAATAATTAAATACAAATGATATTTTAGTTGTTTCTTATATTTTATTTTTTAATTATCAAACAAATCATTNATTTTATTTTTTAATTATCAAACAAATCATTTTCGCGCAACACATGAATTTTCTCTACATACGTTCCATTTTACTTTTTTCAGTTTGCATGCCCTATTGTAGAACAGCAAGCAAAAAGGACATCTGAGAAGATATTTCTCCGTTTTCCTCCAAAATCTATTCACAGAATACCAAAATCTATTTTCTAAAGATGATGGACATGTCATATGTATAAAAAAATTCATGTGTCTGTAATGTCACCATTCTGTTATACTTCCTCCGTTTCTTAAATAGTGTCGTTTTGACTTTTAACACACAAATTAATAAAGGGAAAATTCCTTTTTAATACTCGAACTAAATTTTGATAAGCACTTT
>OVAP01006270.1:0-11971 GCA_900406295.1 Aurinia saxatilis
GGAAACCTGATAGTCCCTAAGTGGTTAGGATAGGTCAGATTTTCCTACAGTCCAATGTGACCAAAGAACCCCATCTAACTCCTCAGCCCACCTTCCTTTCTTGGCGTCCAATATTTTCTTAAGTCCATTGACGATCGTCTTGTTGATTGACTCAGCTTGCCCGTTACCCTGCGGGTAACGGGGAGTGGGTTTTGTGTGACAAACTTTCCAGTTTTCACAAAAAACTTCGAACCGAGCCGAGATAAATTGTGATCCGTTGTCCGTGACGATCTCGTGTGGGATATCGTGTCTGTAGATGATGCATTTCCAAATGAAGTGTCCACTTGAGCATCCTTAATGCTAGCGTAAGATTCAGCCTCGACCCACTAAGAGAAATAATCAGTCAGGACAAGGAGGAGTTTCTTGGTTTTGGAGTTAAGCATGGGACCAACGATATCCATTGACCATCGCATGAAAGGATAATATGACGAGACCGAGGATAATATCTCAGCTGGCTGATGTATCATCGGGGCGTGTCGCTTACATTTTTCGCACTTGGCGACATATTGCTCGCAGTCATTGAGCATCGTTTACCAGAAGAAACTATGGGTCTTGATTCTTAACGCCATGCTCCGACAACCAGAATGATTGCCGCAAGACCCATCATGAACCTCCTGCATGACGCAACGAGCTGCCTCTCCTTCGACAAAGCAGAGAAGTGGCCCGGAGGCGGCCCATTTGTAGAGTTGTCCTTCTGCGAGAGAGTATCGCGCGGACTGGGCTTTGAGTTTACGCGCTGCCCATTTTTCTTCCGGGGCCATGCCGTCCGTGATGAAATATTTAATTCTGACGATCCAAGGTGCGTCATATCCATAGGTAATAGGAGCACTTTCCGCGTGGTTAGTTTCCATTGGTACATGGTCATCTTCTTCAGGGAGGGGGTTGATCAATGCCACTTTGTGAATTGCTTAAATGCTCGGAGTTTCAAGGACCTCTACGGGATTACTCGGTGAAAATCAAAGACCGATGCCGAGCCAGGAGCCGCCAGTGCATCGGCCGAAGAATTCTCGGATCACGGGATCTGGGTCAAAGTGAATTCGTCGAAAGCTGACGCGAGATCAGAGACAATGTTCAGATAAGCCTCCATTCGGTCGTCGCGAGTTGAATAATCCACATGGAATTGGTTTACGACGAGCTGAGAATCGCATAAAGGGTATGGTCGTCGGATCTCCATTCCGTGAGCTAAGTGAAGTCCCGCGATGAGAGCTTCGTACTCAGGCTCGTTGTTTGAAGCTTCGAAATTGAGACGGAAAGACTACTCCATGATCTCTCCGTTTAGAGCAGTGAGATAGATCTGAGCCCTGTTTGGAGGACGACCCATCCGAATGCAGGGTCCATGTTGGGCGCCGTTCATGGACCCTGGTCTGGTTTGTCAATTTTGTTGTCATCTCGGCCGAGTTGGTGGGCTCCACAGACACTGAGAATAAATCCGGCCCATCCACCGAGGATCTTTCAGCGTTTGGTAGCTGGGGGGTTTCTATTAATCCCTCTGATGGGGATGTGTCTTCGTCTACTTCTTCAGTGAAATCGGCCAAGACAAAATCGGTGAGAACCTATGCTTTTGATGTGGTACACGGTCTGTACTCGATGACGTATTCGCTAAGTTCGATGGCCCATTTGGCGAGATGACCGGACTGACTTGGGCTGCGTAGAATCGCACGTAATGGATACGCAGTGAGTACAATGATCGTATGGGACTGGAAATAGGGTCGCAGTTTTCGTGCTGAGATGACAACTGTGAGAGCCGATTTCTCCATTATCGTGTAGCGTGTCTGAGCGCCTGTTAAGGACTAGCTGACGTAGAAAACTACTCGCTGCTTGTTATCCTCCTCTCGGATCAAGGCACTGCTGACTGCGGCTGCTGAAACAGCAATGTATAGAAATAGGGGTTCTCCATCCACATGTTTCGACAGGACTGGTGGAGTCTTAGGTATTCCTTCAGAAGTTGGAAGGCGGTTTTGCATTGGTCAGTCCACACTATCAACTTTGTATCACGAATGGTCTTATAAAAAGGCAGGCACTTATCTGTTGAGCGTGAGATGAATCGGTTAGAGCTGCAACGCGTCCCGTTAATTGCTGGACATGCTTTGCCTTCAAAAGTGACTTCATGAACTCGATGGGCCTTAATCTTCTTGGGATTTGCTTCTATCCCACGTCTGGTGACCAAGTAGCCGAGGAACTCTCCTGAATCTACTCCGAATCGACACTTGGCCAGGTTAAACTTCATGTTGTAAGCGTTGAGCTCTTGGAAACACTCGGCCAAGTGAAGGACGTGGTCGTCGGCCATTTGAGATTTGACTAACATGTCGTCAATGTAAACTTCCATAGTCTTGTCGAGCTGTTTTGCAAACATCTTATTGACCAGACGTTGATATCTGGCCCCAGCGTTTTTCAATCCGAATGGCATGACTTTGTAGCAATAGGTGCCTCGATCCGTAATGAACGTCGTCTTCTCTCGGTCATCGGGATGCATGAAGATCTGATTTTAGCTTGAGAAAGCATCCATGAAGCTAAGGAGCTCATTGCCGGCTGTTTCCTCGACGAGCCGATCAATATGAGGAAGGGGAAAATTGTCCTTGGGGCAAGCTTTATTCAAATATGTGAAGTCAAACGCATACTCACCATTTTCCTTTTTTCTTTTTAATGACCACCGGGGTAGCAATCTAGTCCGGGAATTCGGACTCCATTATGGACCCGACTTTAAGCAAGCGATCGACTTCGGGGTTGACCACCGCGGCCTGTTCATCGCCTAGCCGTCGTCGTTTCTGCTTGACCGGTTTGAAGGAGGGATCGACATTCAGCTCATGACATGCCGTCTTTATACTCATGCCGGGCATATCCTCGGCTGTCCAAGCGAACGTGTTCACATTCTGTTTGAGAAGTTCAACGATTTCTGATCGAAGGGGGTCCTGAAGTCCACTGCTGATTTCGGCGCAATGTTCTGGATGCTCATCGTCGATCGATACCGATACTACGGAGTCTCCGCTTGTTGGCCTTTCGTGAGACTCCATGAGCTGTAATTGCTATAAGACGATTGACAATTGCTTGTCGCCATCATGATTTGCCTAGCTCGTTTTTATCTCGGCTTCTGGCTTTTGGTCGGTGACCGGTTGACAGAGTTTGTGCTCGGCTAGTAGGCAGACTCTGGATTCCCGCTGACTTCCCTGGATCGTTCTGATCCCCATCGGTGTTGGAAACTTTACGCACAAGTGGTAGGGAGACAAGACTGCCTTCATTGCTTTTATCCAGGGTGTACCGAGTATAACATTGTAGATGGCCGGGTGGTCGGTCACAGAGAAGTCCACGATTTTCGTTACGCCCAAGGCTTGAACCGGGAGCTTGATTGTTCCTAGCGTCATCGTTGTTTCACCGGAGAATCCGGTCAATTTTTTTGGATTCAGAATAACATCGGTTAGAGGAACATCATCCGTCGGAGGGTCTCTCGGAATATTACTTCCACCGTGCTTCCGATATCAATGAGGATCCGGGCTACCTCAAAATTGTTGATGATAAGTTCGATTACTAGAGGGTCGTTATGAGGGTGAACGATCGCTTTTGCATCCCTGGCATCAAAGGATATGTTATGATATGGGATATCGTGTTCGGCCGTCACTCTAGAGACGGAGTCGGCCTGTCGTTGGAAGGCTTTAATGGATGACACCGTATCGAAGCAATACTGTGCTCCACACATGATCATATTAATTTGAGGCTGAGGACTTCGCTGTTGATCCCCTTCCTCTGTCCTGTCGCGCTTAACTGGATCGTTCAGTTGTGGAGCTGGTCGGGCGTCATCTCTCTTCGGTCCTAGAAAATCCATAACGCTGAAATCTCCCAGTTTCCCCTCGGGCAAGCACTTGGCCATGAGAGCTCCCAGAACATTGCAGGTTGCGGTGCTATGTCCTTTGTTCTGGTGATGGTCGCAGAAAGCATTTTTGTCGTAAGCATTCTGGAGAAGCCACTGGTTGGAACGACCTCGTCCTCGGCCTCCCGTTTGGCCACCACCTTATCCTCGACCTCGGCCAAGGCTTCTGTCGGGTGTATCTTTGACATAGTTGCACTCGTCCTCTTTGGGATAATCCACAAGATAGTTATGAGATCCTCCTTGGGAAGATCCTTCGTGGTCGATGTAGTGACCGGTTTCCATCTTCATCCGTGCTGAGTGTTGTGACATGGTTTACGCTGGTCGGCTCGTCCCCCGTCCTTGTTTTGTCTGAAGGGTCTGCATTTCCTCATCGTCGGCTATATATCCAACCGGTCGTTGTAACGCTTCCTGAACGGTGAGCACTGGCCGTTTCGCCAAAGATCGGCGAAGTTTGCCAGTGAAAAGTAGTGCTTGTTTTAAAGCCTCAAGCGTGGCATCGTCTCCAATGCCATCAATTTGCGCCAGGGTGGACTTGAACCTGACTACGAAATTGCGGAACGATTCATTCTGTCCCTGGCGGATGTTCCAGAAATCTTTTCCGGTCGGCTCGGTCCCCGCCAGTATGACGTATTGTGCTAGGAATTTGCTCTAGAGGGTATCGAAGTTGTCTACCGAGTAAGGATCGAGTTTGATGAACCATCGGAGCGCCGCCCCTTCCAGATGTCCGGCGAAGAGAAGGCAAAGGCCGTCATCTCTCTTTCCCGGTGGGAATTTTGCTCGGTTCATGGCGACATGGAACGCGGCAAGGTGAGCTTTAGGATCAGTGGACCCCTTGAAGACCGGGATCTTCATCTTTCCTGGATCGGGATGATCACCGCCGTGATTGCTTAGGTAAAGGGGGTTCGCCTCGCCTCTTCTAGCATCCGATCGATCGTTGGAGCCGAGGAGGTTGCTTGGTGAACCTGGTTTTGGACGGCTTTAAAACCATCGTGGGTTCTTGCGATCATGGCTCTCATCTCTTCGAGCTCGGCACGGAGGTTGCGATGCTCGGCTTCCTCGTCAGGATCTTGGTCGTCATCGGATACTTCCACTTTGTTGACTTCGGCTTCGGGATTGGGGATTCGCTCTCCGTTCGGGCTAAGGGCTCTGTCCTCGGCTTCCTTGTTAACCTCGTCGTCTGTGTTCCGAACTGGTTCTCGGGTAGCAACTGTATTGCTAGGCGTTAAGCTCCTCGTCTTGGTAGAGGAGGAGGAAGACGAGTGGGATCTGGGATCCTGGAAGTATTAGAAGGCGTCTGGAATCTTTCTCCATAAAAATTGAGCACACTCCGAGCGTTGGTTGGGACTCGTCTCGGAGGCTTCCTTGTAGCAGTCAGCTGGGTGGAGATTGTATCAGTTGGTTAAGGATACCGAGGTTTGTTGTTTCCTGTTGCGCTCCTTTCTGAGCAAGGTTGGCAATCGCGACAGCTTCTGGGTCCATCTCGGTGTGGGTGACTCCCTGGTCGTCAATTATGTCTGCATGACTGTGAATGGTTGAGCCGTCTCTGGCTGCTGCTGACCTCCAGGGATTTCTTGCTCGTATGACATCGTCTTCGTTAGGGGTTTGGTTTGTGAGAAAGTCTCCGGGTCCCCACAGTTGGCGCCAAATTGTGTGAGTAAAATGACACAATTACTATTTGTTCGAGATTCTTGGTGAGGAACTCGAAGCAAAGGGCTAGGCACAAACACAAAAATTCTAGCAAAGGATTGCTTTGTATTGATATGAGTAAAAAGTCCTTCGTAACGTAAACTTTTAGGGTTCTTAAGCCAGAAAGAGATAGATCATACAAGTTTAACCTAAGGAAGTTTATATACAAGATTATGCCGACTTAGAGATAAGTTAAACTCCTAGATCTTCTCGTATCTTCCCGATCCTNCAGAGGATTACAAGAGAGCTTAGGGTTTTTTTTATGGTAAATCTTTTTTCTAAAATAAACGACAAAAAAGATTATTTATAGGCAAAACCCGGAAAAGTCAATAGAAACAAAAAAAAGTCGAACAAAATCTGAGGGAAGGGAGGAAGTGTTGTTAGCATCGGGTGCCCACATCGGGTGGCACCACTTTAAGCTCATTTTTGCATATGGCATCGGGTGTCCCACATCAGGTGGGACCCGATGCCAGGTGCATTTTCTTNCTTGCCTTCTTCCCTCCAGGTCGGTTTATTCATCTGGGCTTTGCGGCTTCTCGACTTTAGATAGGCATTGGGCTGGTCGGCCCATCATTATATGCTGACGAACTCGGCCTTCGGGGATAGACAAGAACAGGCCGAGGAAATGATTTAGATATATCCTCGACATGATGTATATTATATAAAATTTTGCCGAGGACATGAGATTGTCCTCGGCCAAATATTTACTAAACTATGCCGAGCTCATGATTCAGATAATGTCCTCGGCATGTTTTAGGGATGAATGTCATGCTGGGGAAGTGATTTAGACAAACTTCCTCAACATTCTTTAGCGAACAGACTATGCCGAGCTCATGATTTGGTCAGTTTTCCCTCGGCATGCTTTGAGACATCAATTATGCCGAGGAAGTGACTGAGGCATCCTCTCCTCGGCGTAAATATGTCAGCCGAGGTCATGTTTATGGAAATGACCTCGCCTATGACGTTTACTACTTAGTCATTTCTCTCGACTGCGTTCCTAAGATCATAAGTAGGTCATTTCTCTCGACTGCGTTCCTAAGATCATGTAGTTTTAAACGATTTGGGGTTTATTTTATTTTTAGGAAATATATTATTATTATTTATTAAAATATTAATATTTTAATATTAAAAAAAATCTGAAGATAACGGACGTTAACTTTCCGTTAGATCGAAGTTGTTAAATGGGCAAAATAACTAGTTCAAGTCTTAATATAGGTAAAGTAATTAGTTGGAGTAGGAAAGTGAGCATTAAAAAAGTTTGGGTATAGAAAATGACCAGGACTTGTAGCCTAGCGGTTGTGTTATGGTTGTCACTATGTCACTGCCTGGGTTCGAGCCCAACATAATGCAGAATTGTTGTTGACAAAAAAAAAAAAGCTAATCCTAATTTAGTAGGAGTATTTTTATGGAATTTTCCCTTTTATGAATTAACAAAAAAAAAAGAAGGAAATCAACGCGGGAGAAGAAACGTGAGAGAATAATTACCACGAGAATAGTTAGGATAATTGTATGAATTACTCCAAATAACAACTTTAACCCGATTTTTTCCGTTTGTATTTTAGTATGAAACTAGGTTAGTTGCCCGCACCTTGTGTGGGCTCGAATATAATCAATAAAAACATTGAAATCTTTTTTTGTGGTGTTCCGAAATTAAAGTACTAAAAACGTAAGTCCACTTCCATGTCATAAAATATTCTTGTGAAATGTAAATAGTGTTTGGCCATGTCCTTGAACTTAGATCCCAAACTTGCTAGCAAAGTTTGTGTAGGTAAGAGTAGTATGAGCTTTCGATGTCGCACTGAACCCCATCCATTTCAAAACATCGAGGTTTGCAAACCAGTTTTAAATTGTTGATCTGGTAATTAAATGGTAATAGATTTCCTCAACATGTAATGTCCGATTCATTGTCTTGCAGCCAAGAGCTGTCCACAAAGGTCTATAAATATTGAAATGTGAATGTGTCTATTAGTTGCTTAAAACACTTTGGGATGAAACTTATCAGGAAAAATTAATAACCACAAAAAAAAAGAAGGAATATGAGTGAATTTACCTTATAATTCTACCAATAAGATTATTAAAAAGTATGGATTGAACTCACCTGACACGATTTGGACATCAGCAAGTGCCAGTTCTACATGGAGATGTTGCTTGAGTGCAGGGCTTATGTGTGTCACACCTGGTTATGCAAATATTTGAATTAGACCCTTCACATTAAAGACTTAAAGAGATCACCAAATATATGTTTAAGACTTGCAGAGATTTGATAATAAAAAAGTGATGTTTTTACCTCGAGTTGTTAATGCAATTGCTTCTCCACTTCCATCTGGATCCTCAACTTTAATCAGCTTCATAACAGCATTAGTAGTTGCCTCAACGGGTTTGGTCATGATTTATCTACATTCACTTGGTAGCTCTGTTGTTTGAAAAAAAAAAAAACAAATAAAGCAGATTTGCAGAATCTTAGGTGATTGGCCCGTCTGTATTCCCAAGAATCGTAAGTTTGAGACACAACAAGTCACTCATTGCACTTATTCTATTGTGGTGGTGGCTCAAATGATTAAGAACGTGCTAAATAGAAAAAAATTGATAAGAGTACCTCACCTTTGGCAAGCAATGGGTCCACCAAAAACATTGTCGAGTTCTTGGGAAATTCATCGGGCAACCTAAGTAAGATGTGTATCAAAGTTGTTATCATAAACACTTCAATAACTATATAAGGACATAATGCAGCGGAGAATTTCTTACTTGTTAAGATACACCGAAGGCAAAAGTGTTTCCTCATTCCTACTTATTCCTGGTANCTATCAAATTATGGATCTCTTACTCTCTAAGTAGTGTATTAGTAGCATGTTTATCCTATGATTTGTATTAAGTCCTGATATGAAAGTAAGCCTATAAACTACTCATTACATAATCCTATTGCCTATCTACCAAACTATGATTCCTCCTAGCAAAACTCTATTCCTAACTTAAAGACTACTTAAACATGGTAAAAGTAGACATGATGACAATGAAAATTGCTTGTATTAAAAAAGGGTTCGGAATAGCTTCTCTGGAATGCAGAGATTACAAACTTCTTCCTTGAAGCAATGATCAAAGCAAATAAAGCAAAGAAACTGAAAGAAACTGGTAAACTATTAGCCTAGATGCCTGGAAGCTTTAGAGAGATTTTGTATGTTTCCCTCGGACTTCAGTCTTCTGTATTTATAGGGGAGAGGGTCGAGATGTTCGCCGAGATAAATCAGGAAGAATAATTGGATGAGAATCCAAATATTTGTGTTTATCTTCACTTGATCGATCAGTCGTAGCTATCTTCACCGATCTACTGAGATCTTTCAACACGTTTATGAGGATTCGGTATCTTCTAAGTTTATCTCCAACGTAATCAAATATCTCTCCAAATGCAACGGTGTATATCTGAATTTGTTCTCGAACCTTCTCTGACATATTGAGCTTTGATCGATCGGTGGGCCTCTGGTCCGGTCGATTGGGCATTCATGTCTTGTGGGCTTTTGGATACTCCTTAAGTAATTTGGGTCTTACTCATGAGTGCTAATGACTCGATTCCATGCCCATGTGAAAGCTAAGTCACGTGGCTTGATTGTCCTAACTCACTTCATTCCTAAATAAACATCTTATCTGTGCCTGGACTTCTGATGTTGACTTGTTGGACTTGGAAGAAAATACCCATTTGCAACCTAAAATGCATTGTTTTCACAAAAACACTTTGCAAACAGAAAAATGTGAAATTCAGTAGTTTGTGTTTCAAATCAAATAGTTTCTTTAATAAAACACCGAAAAATCATATCGAAAAGCGGCAAAATATCATCACTATCATGCACCATGGAAACAATAAAACAACAAGGAATAAAAAGAAAGGAAAATCTTGATAACACTTTTGGAACGACGAACACTGAAAATAGTGGAGTAAGATATGTCTCAATTTTGTTCATAGTATGTAAGAATATTCCCACATCAGTCATTCCACAATTTAGTAAAAATGCCAAATAACACCAATTTTGAATTAGACCCTTCACATTAAAGACTTGCAAAGTTCACCAAAGTTTTGTTTCAGACTTGAAGAGATTTGATCAATAGAAAGCTAGTGGAAAAGTTTGAACTCACCTGACACAATTGCGACATCAGCAAGTGTTAGTTCTACATGGAGATGTTGCTTGAGTGCAGGGCTTACATGTGTCACACCTGGTTATGCAAATATTTGAATTAGACCCTTCACATCAAAGACTTAAAGAGATCACCAAATATATGTTTCAGACTTGCAGAGATTTGATAATAAAAAAGTGATGTGTTTTACCTCGAGCTGTTAATGCAATTGCTTCTCTACTTCCATCTGGATCCTCAACTTTAATCAGCTTCATAACAGCATTAGTAGTTGCCTCACCAGGGTTGTTCATGTTATATTTACATTCACTTGGTAAATCTGCTGGTTAAAACAAAAAATAAAGCAAATTTGTGGAATCCTAGGTGATTGGCCCGTTTCCCAAGAACCATAAGTTTGAGACACAACAAGTCACTCATTGCACTTATTCTATTATGGTGGTGGCCAAAATGATTAAGAATGAGCCAAATAGCAAAATTTGATAAGAGTACCTCACATGTGGCAAGCAGTGGGTCCACCAAAAACACTGTCGAGTTCTTGAAAAATTCATCGGGCAACCAAAATAAGATGTGTATCAAAGTTGTTATCATAAACACTTCAATAACTATATAATGACATAATGCAGGGAGAAGTTCTTACTTATTAAGATACACCGAAGGCAAAAGTGTTTCCTCATTCCTACTTATTCCTGGTAAAAAGGGATAAGCAGACATCATAAGCTACATATGAAAGTCTTTATTTGTTGTCATCCTATCTTCAGTCGAGAGGTGATAGAGTGAGTTTACTCACCGATATTATATATTTTATTTGCAGGCAAAACTGAGGATGCATGCCGCAAAAGTAAGACCAGCTCTCAAAATTGGAACAACCTACACAGATTCCAAAATCAAGATTAAAAACTGCTTAATATTTTGGTTCAAAAGAAAGTATAAACAACATGAGAAGAATATATTACCTCAAACATTGACAAGGTACAACTTTGATAGATTTCATCCCCAGGGGGATGCTTTATATCACATTTCCTCTGCAAAATTTATAAGAAACATAAAACGAATCTAACTTGAATGAACCAAGAATGTGCGCATATACTGTGACTCAACATCACAAAAATAAAACACAGTAACAGCGCATACGAATGACTAAAAACAGTTAGTTTCTCACCATATGAGAGAGAGAGAGAGAGAGAGAGAGAGAGAGAGAGAGAGAGAGAGAGANAAGAGGTGATAGAGTGATTTTACTCACCGATATGATATATTTTATTCGCAGGCAAAACTGAGGATGCATGCCGCAAGAGCAAGACCAACTCTCAAAATTGGAACAACCTACACAGATTCCAAAATCAAGATTAAAAACTGCTTAATATTTTGGTTCAAAAGAAAGTATAACAACATGAAAAGAATATATTACCTTAAACATTGATAAGGTACAACTTCGATAGATTTCATCCCCAGGGGGATGCTTCAGATCACATTTCCTCTGCAAAATTTGTAAGGAACAGAAAACAAATATAGCTTGAATGAACCAAGAACGTGCGCATATACTGTGAGTCGACATCACAAAAATGAAACACAGTAACATCGCATACAAATGACTAGAAATAGTTAGTTTCTCACCATACGTCTTTGAAGCTGTTCTTTGCGCTTCATAAAATTCAGGCAAAAATCACAGAAAAAGAGTTTCACGCAGTCATTGTACTCTGGCGGAAAGGAGAGAAGTACCATTTCTTAATCTCATACTTTCCAAGCTCCACCGTTGTTGTGTTCTTAAATTTCATGAACTCCTCATGTTCACGTAAACTCGTTGCATCCAGCTCTTCATGGCCCTATATACAAACAATAAAAAACATCAGAATATAAACTATCACACCCAGTTCACAAAACCACAACCAATTTTTTAACTCACCTCTATATGTGTTTCATCAATCTTCCGTTTCTGGTGTCGTGTCATCTTCAAGCTAGTCATTTATTTCTACCAAACACACTTTCATGCTCAGTACAAAGTACAAACGACGAAAGGAAGCTCAAGAATTTGAAGAAATAGGTACCTTGTCTTCAACTTTTTCATTTAAGGTACATTCTATAAAATCAAGATCAAGCTGTTCAAGCTTAATCCATTCACCCAATCTCCTATTAACTGCAATTTCACAAGAAATATCAAAATCAGGATCCCTAATCACGAAATTTCTACAAAAATCCAAGACTTAATTCATAAACTTAAATAGAGAGAGAGAGAGAGAGAGAGAGAGAGAGAGAGAGAGAGAGAGA
>OVAP01006271.1:0-11969 GCA_900406295.1 Aurinia saxatilis
CGTCGCTCCCGTCGTCGGAACCTACTCGTAACGCTCTCTCTCTCTGTGTTTCCTCATCGATTGGTAGATCCGTTATTTGGAGTTTTTGATTTGATGTTCTTCGGTTTGATATGTGTAGATTTTGGTGAGATATGTGGTTTATTGAAAATGACTGTAGAAATGGTTTTATGGTTTATTGATTTGTGAATTAGGAATGATTGGTGTTGACTTCGATGTTTTAGTTCCCTTTGAACGGATTCTATAGGAATCTTAGATTCAAAATGATAGAAGTAGCTAGCTTGATAACAGTATGATGCAAATAGGGATGATTGATGATAATATCAATAGGTTCAAGTCAATAATACAGATTGTGATGCTTCTTCTGAGTTATGATATGTGATGTTCTTCAGTTTCATTGTTGAGGCTATATATGTAGATTTTGTTAGGTTTTAGTGGAAATGGATGTAGAAATGGTTTTAGGAATGTTGATTCGTGACGTGTTAGGATGGATTTGGTGACGATTTTGATGCTTTGGCTCTGTTTCTGTGTGGAGATTGAGCAATTACTGTAGGAATCCAAGATTCGGAATGATAGAAGTAGCTAGCTTGATGACAGTATACGACTGTCCAAAGCAATTATCCCCCAGACAGGGATGATTGATTGTAATAGCAATAGGTTCGATAATTAGTAATTACAGATTGTGGTTCAGTGATTGTTAGTACTAGTAGTGTGTAAACCTCTTGTTGTCACACTCTATCTTCCTGAAAGAATGAGTTTGTGTGACAAACCAAAGAGTTACATTATGGTTTAAAGAGATTACGAATTGTGTTTAGTTATCTTTCTTTGGTAACTATCTCTTGTATAAGTGAGCCTACAATGACTATTGAAGTTAAAACTTTGCTTGTGTGTAAATGTTGACACTCATGGTTATATATAGTCAATTACTGTTCTTGTCAGTAATGCTCATATTCTGAATTGTTTCTTCTTTTCGCAAATGAATTCAGGTATGCTCAATACTTCAAAGAGCAAGAGAAGTTGGAGCACAGGTTCTAAGCATAATGATATTCTGATTTTACAAGAATCCAAATTCTTTCTTCAATTTCCATTTCCAAAAATGTTGGCCAAGAGAGAGTTTGTTATTGTGTACACTCGAAATAGAAGCGGAAAATTTGCTTCCTATGCATGTTTTTTTGTTGAATAAGTATGTTGATTACATGGAAACGACCCTGATGGTTTGATCTCTATTTTCATAAATACAAATGCTGAAGAGTGAAGAAGGATCTAGTCTATAAATCTCATTTTGTTATAGTAAAGTTTTGTTATTAATACTCATGCATTATTCAACTACAAAAATGCATAAAAGAAATGCATAAAAAACTAGTACATGATGGCCAAAACTGAGCATACATACATACACTAACTATAGCTTGGTGCAAAAATCTGAGTAGAACTCGCAAAAGATTCTAGTTAGCAAAGAGGGTTTGATTGGCTTCGTCCCATTTAACAGCAGTTTTCCTCACTTTTTGAAGAACCCTAATGACTTGTTCCTCTGTTACATTCCCACTGACCATCACTTTGTTCAGCTGTGTGTCCACATCATATGTCTCTATATCTGCAAAATTTCACAATATTATTAAACCATAATCCACAATAATCATATTACAAGGTTTTAAGAGAAGATTTATACAATTGTGTTGTTACCTTCTATTTTCTTAATAGCTTTCAGTATTTTCCTGATGCACTCGTCACAATGCAAATTCACTTTCAGCTCCACAACCTGTTGATCAAGATTTACTATCATTAGATGTAAATAAAGCTAATGGTGCAACCAGAGAAACAAGATCTCACTTACATTAGCCATCACTTCAAAACTCTTGAGGTATAAAACAACTTCGTTTCACTCAATTCCTTGTACTATCTCGCTTCTTGGTAAATAGAGGCAAAGAAAAACAGAGTATGTGTGTGTAAAAAAGGTTTTTGTAGTTTGTGGAGAAACTAGGAGAGCCAAACACAGCATATAAATATATGATTTTTTATGTCATAAAACAACAAAAGGAGCAGAAGAAGAAGAAGAAAGAATGGGATTCTTTGCGTAAAGGATGGAGAATTTAGTAATATAGGAGCCTCACTGGCCTCCACTCGCATTGAAAAAAAGTTGTTTTTTGCTTGCCGCGTATTTGATAAGAGAGTGACCAAAGTCTTTACCTTTTCCCAACATTTCACAACCGTCCATTTTTTATATATTCACTTGATTGGACCTTTAACTCTTCTTATGACAAAAAACAACAAAGTAGACTACAGAGACATTTTTATCAACATATTCAAACCATCCGGGCCAGACATACTGATTGCTATCGCCAATCTGGTTTCCTTCGATTCAATTCTTGGGATGTGTTGTTTATTTGTATTAAGTAGCGAAAATTTGATGGTAAACAAAGAGATAACAGAGATTTCAAAAACATGGTCCAATGTAAAGTACTACAGGAGACTAGAGAAAATCTACATCATGGGTTATATTGTTTGGGGGTTATAAATGTTGCTCTATGGTTCTGATAGAATCTTTAAATGATTTTTGGACACTTCAATGTTACTCAAGAAGATGATCCATCCCTAGAGAGATACAAAGATTGGCCCATTCAAACCCATAAATCATAATCCTTAAACTTTACCTTTTCATATTCCTTCAAACCCATAAACAATAATCCTCAAAGAAACAAGAGAATAGTATTGTGTGCTCAAGAGTAAACAAGAAAAATTAACCTTGATTCCACTTTTGTTGACAAAGAACTAGACAATGCTTAGCAAACTCTATGAGTAAACTGCAGTTAAATAGCTTGATCGCGTGGTGACAACTTAAAGCCATTTTTTTCACCATTGAGATGATACAAAAAGTTTGTAAATTTTGAATATAGCAAAGAAGATTAAAACAGAGAAGAAGAGAGAAAAACTAACAAAATCAAAGCCAATGCCAATACCCCTGGATACACAAACATTCATTATTTCTTATCATTCGAATCCGAATCGCTTGCATTATAACCTGCATTACAAAAACACCAAAACACACATACTTAATATTGATAATCTCAACATTACTAAAGAGATTCAAACAAAGTCTACAAGTTAATTACCTGGAGGCTTATTACTCACTTGCCAAGCTGATGATCTCGTTCTCGAAGCTTTGTTAATCCAAGCACGACCCTTCACAAATCAAAACCCACACACAAAATCAGAAACCAACAATACACATCTTAAAAACCTCAAATTTGAACTCAATTAGCTCCAGACCAAACCCAAAAACCCCAAATTTGAATCATAAAACAATGTACAAAACAGAGCAAAACACAACAACCCACAATCTTAAAAATCCCAACTTTAAACTCAATTAGCTCCAAACCAAACCCAAAACCCCAAATTTGAGTCATACAATGTACAAAAAAAGCAAAACCCAACAACACAATCTTAAAAACCTCAACTTTAGTTCCAAACCAAACCCAAAAAACTCATACAATGTACAAAAACAGAGTCAAATTATCCACCAAGAACAAAACCAAACCACTAAAGATTACAACAAAAGAAAAAGACCAAACCTTGTGTTCATCTTTGGGGATACCATAGCCACTACAATACATCTGACCAACTAAAACTTGCATACCAACATCACCAGATTTAGCTTCCTTAAGGGTATCTTGGAACCAACGTCTTACGCAATCTTCAACGACCTGAGCAAGCGGAATACGATTTGGATCCGAACTCGAACCCGACGAAGAACCGGGATTGGAACCCGAGTGCGACCCCGCTTTCTCCAGCTTAACCGAATTGGAGTTGTCTTTGAGATGTGTCGTTGTCGTCTTCTTGGTGAAGACTTTGCTGTTTGGTCTTCTGGTTGGATTCTTCTCGGAAGAGAGTTTTATGGCGAATTCTGTGAATCTGATTGTACTTACGATTGATTTTCCCATTCAACGATATAGGGTTTGCCAATTTGGTTTAGGACAGAGGAGCAAATTTTTAATTTTTTTCTTTTTTAAAAAAGAAATAGCAACAGACAAAAGAGAAAAAAAACATTATCTAATCTGAATAATATATATTTTACAAAAAAAAAAGAAAAGTTTATCAACATTCCTTGGGAATTAGCCAACCAGAATTTTAGTTTTGTTTAAATAAATATATATATAAATAAAAAAATTTAAATAATTTGTTATCCTTTTGATTTTACAAAAAAAAAAACAAATTATCAACTTAAAAATGATTAAAGTACTAGTATTCTCAATAATTTTTTAGTGGCTATATTTTAGCCAATATATATTTAAGAATAGTTAGTAATGAAGCGAAGATACTTTCACAATTTTATAGATCAAATGTAGTATTTTTGAAAATGGTGAAGTATTTGTAGAGATTATTCTACCACGTATTCTCGCATAAATATATTCACTATTCTTTTTTCATAAGTTAATAATTATATATTTGAGATATTTTATTAGTATATAAAAGTATTAGTATATAAAAATATTGATTGATCGATATAATTTATTACGATTAGAGAAAATTACCTAGTTATTTATTGGTCATGGTTGTACTGATGTGTGTATTAGTTGTTCAAAAACATATACAATTAAATGACATTAGCAGATAATTTGTTTAGTGTTTTAGTGGAATTGATCTTGGGATTATGATTGGATGTTTGATCAACGGACTCCTAAAAATTAGTGGGTGTATTGAGGAAATATCAACCAAGTAAGAAATCAGTGGTATTGATGGTGTGATGTTGATGTTTCTTTTTCCGTGATAAAGAAATTTACTGCTTTTGTTGTCATGAGTTAGATTGAAATTAAATCACTATTATGGCATAGTAACACACTTGACACACCACCCAAACGAATACTCAACATGTATGTCTTGTTTTTATTTCTTTATAAAGTAGTTGATTATAATTTAAAACACTGATCATATATCAATAAACAATTATTTATACTGTTTTATAATTTACAAAATATATGTCTCACTCGACTTCATTTTTAGTTTTATTAAAACATTTTTCAAAGATAGATAATTTTTTTTATGTAGCCATATTTCTTATGTATTAATCATCAACTATAAAGACAACACAAAAATAATAAATTAAGGCTAAAAACAATTATCTACTTTAAAACCTACAAAATGTGCAAAAATCAATACATAATAACATTAACAGTTGATTGACCATATGAAGGAGTAATCTTCCACTTAAAACTGTATACAATATAACATTTGACTTTTGATTCAAAAAGTAATATAAATATTCAAAAGAACTTCTCTCATATTATTTTAAGTGATTCCATAATAATTGGAAAAGTAAAATGTTAAGTGTCTTGAGTAATGAAGGAACAACATTAACTTTACATATACTCACATTTGAATCGGATACTATTTTGTTAAGCTTTTACTTCTAATGTTAATGTTAGTTTTGCTAATTTTTCTTAAAAGGAAACACGCTACATTTTCATTTCGCCCAAACTTTCTTTTGTACATCACATTATAATTTTTCTACAATGAATTAAAGGTACATCGTGGAAAATAACTCCGGTTCTATTATTAAAAAATATATCATTATCCATCAACATGATTTCAAACATCTTTAAACGCATAAGTGGTTGCTTGGGTGAATTCAAACAACATCATGCCATCTTTAAACACTTAGAATTTTTTTTTTTTTAAATTTTATCTAGACATCGTTTTTCTTGATTCCAAAAACTATTCTTAAAATTGTAAGATTTTGAATCCAAAACCCTTAAATCAAAAAACGAGATTTTGTTTTTATTTTGCAAAAGGTTGAGTGCTTTTAACAATTTTGTACCTTTGTTAGGAACTAGTTTTCACCAGTTTAACTTGATTACTCATCCTTAATGTATTGAAATACGATTATGTGATTGTTAGTATTATACTATTGTATACAAGTTATGAATGAACTCGTGTTCTTGATGGATTATATGACTCTGGATTGAAGTTAGAAACCTTTTTTTGTATCAATGCCATTTAATGGTTCAGTACGAAGTTCACATAATTTCTAAACCCAATAACATTATATGTGAATTTAAAAGAATTTTCAAAACTACGATAACAGTAAATATTGTAAATCCTATTAGACAAATATATCCTTGTAAGAGTTGATTTTAAATTTTGACTCTACATATATCAAGTGGCAATTTTGGTGTTATACTGTTATATATGGAGTTGGATGTTTCAAACCACAAGTTTGTATTCTACTTTTTCAAAAAGTTTGTATTATGCCTTTTCTCATTTAGTATGTTTTTCTTGTATGTAAACGTTTTTCTTTTGTTTCTTAAGATAATTTTGTCTTGCTCTTCTGTTTTTCTTTGAGTGAATGAGTAATTATCAATTTTAGTGATTTTTAAATTATTATAATTTCTAAATAAAGATTTATGGTTTAGTGTTTTTTTATTTTTTAAAAGAAAATATTCTTGAAAATATGTGAATATGACAACAAAGTAGTAACATTCATCATATTTTCAAGCCAAATGAGCGGTAAAAAATCATTATAATTGATTACATATGTTTTTGGTTAATCTAAAATGTTTTTCATACAACAAACTGTATAAAACACCCAAAAATGAATTTTTACAAAACTGTTTACATATTTACAGTCTAATACCGATCAACCACACGGATGCCGGAGACGACAATATACAACAAACTTGGCTTAACCCAAGACAACATACTCAAACATAAAATCACTAGATCTAAGAGAATCTCCATAACCAAACTCGAACATGTAATCCCTAGATAGATCTAAGAGTTATCAGGTTTTATTAAAACATTTTCAAAGATAGATAATAATTTTTGTGATGTAGTCATATTTATTGTGTGTTAATCATCAACTTTAAACACAACACAAAATAGTAAATAAATACTAAAAGTAATCATCTACTTCACAACCTACAAAATGTGCAAAATCAATTACATAGTAGCATAAACTGTTGATTAAACATATGTTCTTGATGGATTATGAATTGTGTTTGGAGTAAGAAACCTTTTTTTTTTTGTCATAATGTCATTTAATGCTAATGGTTAGGCGATGTCTAACTCTATATTCAGTACGAACTTCACAAATTTTCTAAACCCAACAAAACTATATGTGTAAATTAATAAATATCACATATATTTATAAGATAATCGCTATAATTCCTTTCATATTTACATATGTTTTTGGTTACTCCAAAATATTTGTTATACAACAAACTCTAGAAAACACCCCAAAATGAGTTTTTACAAAACTTTCTACATTTTCCTTTACATTACGAATTTACGAGTTTTATGGCTATGTTTATGTCTACATTAATGAGGCAGGCAACTTACCATTAAGCTAATGAAATTTGAATTGCCTAATGTGGGTGCAGAAATACATCATTCAATTCAACCACTGATCAGAGCCTCTCTTGGTTGATACTTACATAAAGTCCCCCAAAAATCCTTTAAAACCAACATTCCCTTTCCCTTGATAGGAAAAGAGTAGACATTACTTGACCATATAAACTAAGATAACCACTACGCTTCATTTAATCCTATTATGTTTGTTTGTTTACAATTACAGTATTATGTTTCCAACATTTTAATTGATGATAATCAAGTGAAGTGTGTACTTATCTATCCCTTTCCTCACAAAAATCATCTAAAATGTAGACAATGCTTGGGCTAATTCTTGTTTGGAGTCTTTATAAAATAATATCAATGTGTTATAGCTCTTATTAGATTATTATGGGACTGCATGCATCAGTCTTATCCTATGGTAGTAGCATAACACAGAACACATGTCCTTTATTCTTGGTATCTTCTTCATCTTTGCTTCCATCATAGGCATAGCTTCTTTACTCTCAGTAAAGCGACTCAAGACTGTATGGTCCATGCTCAAAATGTCTTAGAACATTGATTATTTCTTTTTTTGATTGGTTAGTATATTGAAAGTGTTTAGTTACCTGTTGCAATCAGTAGATGGGTCGATCTTATATGGGTAATCCACACCACACTGTTCTGGACAAGAGGCAACAAACTGGATCCTCTCCGGAGTCCATGCTTTGATAATATCCTGGACGATGAGACAAACATGTTTGTAGTCTGATACGCTCTCACCCTCTTTCTTGATCATCCTGATCCCATTGCAACAATCTTCAGTGGGGGTTTCTCCACGCGGCAAATCAGAACACCGCATCAAGTCTTGACCAACGGTCCAGCGAAGTCTAACTTCGTCAGAACTTGCTGCAACAATGGAAGCAAGAAGCAGGAATACGAAGACTCTCATGGTATCCATTATGTGTCTTTACTTTGTTTGCGTGTGTTACTTAAGAGTAGTGAGGGAGGTTTATATAGCTGGAGACAAGAATGTGGTTGGGAGGAGTGAATGATATTAGTTGAGCCGTCGTAACTGAAAACGATCTTCACCTACTAAGATCCAAAACTGAAGAGAAGATTATGCTCCTAACGTTTTCATCCTAGATAAGGCTACCAACGCTTCAACGCCCAATTAGTGATTATCTTGACTCTTTAGTAGTGATTAAAGATGGCTAACAACAAAAACGAGAAACACCTCTAAAGTTACAGAGGAAGATGATCAGATTACATATAAGAAAATCTGACTCTGACCTTGACAAGTTTCCAAAAGTCTTTTGAATCTGCTTCGTCATCTGCCTGCAAATTGGTCATCACATTGTCCAGCAACCTCTCAAAAGCTTCAAACTTAGTGAACTGCTTCATAGGAAACCAAAAGCAAATGTCACAGACCCTTCTCGACTATTTATAAAACCAAGAATATCACAAGAAAGGTTCATCTCTAAACTAGCCTAAGTAGTCTAAGGCTACATCTTGCTCAATTTGAAACAGATGCAAATCCTCATCTTATTCTTATACTCTACTAATAAAACCAAGAATTATCTGACACATCTATTATTTTGTGTTCCAGAGATACAACATACCTTGTAAGTAGTCATAGTTCTTCGTTTATTATTTTTGTTGTGTGATAAATCATTGGCCTAGCACTAGTTTAGTTCCTTCGTATATCTCGAGCATACTTGGTGGACCAAGTAGCCTATTTTGTCTCAGATTTAGTCCTTTAGATGTCAGGAAAACCGAAAGCAAATTAATACTGAGCTCAAAGCAAAGCCAACTGAAACTTAAAATTTCATTGAAAGTTAAAGATATACATGGACCCTATAAACGGATCCATCATAGATATGGTTTTACATTGTTTACTCTCTTCCTACATTTCCAATCAAAATCCGGACTGAACACACATATGCTACCCCTAAATTCTAGTTAGCTTCCTCTGTGTATGATTGGAGGAGATGGTGGACTTAGAGCTTCATCACTTCTACCTCCCAAGCAAGATTCATCTTTCTGTCCAAGAGAAGAACTCGGATCAAAAACACCATCTTGACGAGGCAAAACCTTATCATCATTACTCTTCTCTTCTCTTATTCTGCAGAGTTTATCCTCCACTATCTCATAAGAATTTGCAGTCCGTACTTCTTGAGCTAAAGAGCACCAGCAACAGAACAACCAGAGTGTACAATCAGCAATCGCAGGTCTCCCACAACAGAAGTTATAACTTGGTAACTTGAATCTTTTCCTCATCTGTATTCTCCAGAAACCACCATAGAGCAAACCAAACAAGCAGAGCACAATTCCAGTGTATCCAAGTGCTTCCCTTACCATCTCGTTATCGATGTTTATAGCAGCCAAGTCGAATATCAAGAAAGGAGCAAAACAGAAGAGAATAAAAGTCGCAATGTGGACATACATGTTCCCAAACCCGATCCTCTCCATGTTCCAACCAAACACACAGAAAGTGCAGAACAACGAAAGATAAGCCAATGATATATCTTTCCATATATCAAGAATCCCACCACTCCATTCAGGATCACTCACAGGATCTGCTGAAGCAAATGAATATCTCCTCTCAAGAGATAACTTACGACTATTAACCGATCCTTCCTCCACACTCTCGATTTGATTCTCCTCATCCCCGTGAGGATCATAATCTTTCCCAAGTGGACTAAGAATAGTGTACAACCCCGCAACCGCAGGAGCAGCTATCGCAACAGATATAGTTATCGCTACACCTATAGGGGGTCTCTCCGATCTTCTATACCCCAAGTTAAGACTACATAACCCATACTGAGCAAAACAGTTCAAGTGAAGCAAAAGCACAACAACCATCATATGCTTCCACTCATTCGGCTTATAAGTCCCCTTCTCACAATACACCTTCCTAAGCGTTACAACATCATCTTGCCTCCATCTACATAGTAGCACAAGATGATAAAACCGTTTCGGGTGTTGATACAAACACATCAAAGTAAACAACGCATTAAGAATCTGATTATTAACTTCAAACCAAACATCTCTCTGTGACTTCTTAGGCAAAACACGGTTCAACATACCAGTCATAACCATAAACAGAATGGCACCAGAGACAGCAACCACAAGAATCCACAAGAAAAGAGCCAAGTTCAAAGGGTTCCTAAGCCATTGCTTACCCATTTTCACCAAGCAACCCCACTCGATTTTCCGAGAAAGCACCACACTGATTCTTTCCCTGAGATTAACACTACTCGAGCCATTCACTGACCGTGAAACCTCGTCTCTTTCCTCAGTCATTCTCTTGAATCTACCAGACAATGAACTCTCTTCTCCACTAATCAAAGGCTTATGAGATTTAGAGACATCAAGAGGACATGGAACCCTATCTTCTTCAATCTTATCATCATCTAAACCCATTTTCTCGTTACAGAACCAACAAAAGGGTAAAAAAGCAGAAACCTTTAGCTAGTAGTCAAAGACATGCGCTTGAGAATACAAAAAGCGATTCAAAGTTGTGGGCACATTCAAAATGATTAAAGTCTTCAACTTTGACAAAAAAGGGAGAGAGAGAGAGAGAGGAACCTTGATTTTGGATGCATTCGAAATTCAAATTTCGAAACTTTATGGAATTGGGGTACAATTTTACATAGAAACCCAGAACGAATTTGAATCAAAATACAGAGGAGAATTTGAATGGTGGTGAGAAACAGAGGAGAGAAGAAGAAGTTTTTGGTTTCTGGGGATGAAAAGCGTTTTCAAGTTTTGTGTATCATGAAAACTGTGAAAAAGCATTTAGGTAGGTTCATGAAGATCAAGGCATGCCATGTCACCATAATGTTACAAAATATCTATGATTTTTAAATTGGGGGAGATTCTCACATTCTTTCCATCAGTGAATGTTTGCATTTAATAATTAAATATATATTATTTCTATCTAAGGTCATTTTTATCGAATGTTATTTATATATATATATATATTATGAAAAGTGGGCTAAATGTTTTTTTTGTGTGTTAATACTTTGAAAAGGATATATTTTTTAAAATCCTTATATACAAAATATTTTCTTTTTATCAACTATAATCTAAGATGTCAATACAGAAGAAGAAAGAATGCAACTATTTTAGGGAAAAACCCTGAAAAATACACGAACTTTACCACATTTGCCAGAAAAATACACGAACTTTTTGCGTTGCCATATTAATACATGAAGTGAAATTCATTTCCAGATTAATACACGAACTGAGAATTTTTTGTCTTTTTGATACACGGCATCAAAATTAAATTTTGAAATTCTAATTTTGCCCTCATCATTCTTTCTCAAATCAATTAGTTTTTAAGTTAAAAAAAAAACCCAGAAATAAATATTTAAAAATGCAAAAAATCTAAAATAAATTTTAAAATGTNCCCAGAAATAAATATTTAAAAATGCAAAAAATCTAAAATAAATTTTTAAATGTCCTATAATATTTTATAGAGTTTTAGGGTTTAGAATGTAAGGGTTTAGGGTTCAAACCCTAAAGTATAAAATTATAAACACTAAAAAACATGTTAGACCCTAAACCCATAAGATATANGTAAGGGTTTAGGGTTCAAACCCTAAAGTATAAAATTCTAAACACTAAAAAACATGTTAGACCCTAAA
>OVAP01006273.1:0-10736 GCA_900406295.1 Aurinia saxatilis
GGTGGTGGTGGGTCTGGAGGGAAAAGCAAGTCTAAACCGAATCCTAATTCCGCGGCGGGTTCTTCGTCCGGTGGTCGTCGACGGCGACAGAGTAATAATAACAATACTCTGTTTATAGAAGGAGGTATTCTCTCCGATTTCCGACGAGATC
Source organism: Aurinia saxatilis (assembly GCA_900406295.1). Classification (NCBI taxonomy): domain Eukaryota; kingdom Viridiplantae; phylum Streptophyta; class Magnoliopsida; order Brassicales; family Brassicaceae; genus Aurinia; species Aurinia saxatilis. Next base: position 152 of record OVAP01006273.1, read on the forward strand.
AATCGACACCAAGCTCTTTTGGAAAGGGGACGAAACCCAGAAGCTTAGATCGTGTAAAGGCTTCTGCTTTAACGAGTGGTCCTAAGAAATGTAGTGGTCATGTTTATGGGTATCAGTATCCTTCAGTTTATTTCGAGGAGGGTTTGGATCGAAGATCAGGTGTTGAAGATGAGAAGATTGATAGAACAAATGGTATGTTGTTGGGGAAATCGGAAGCGACTCAGATTGTTGCGTATTTGGATCAGACGCCTTCTNTACGAGCCGAGTTTTGTTTTGGGTGGTGATGATTTGGGTGGTGATGAGTCTCATAGAGGATTGGGATTTTGTAATGATTCTGATGCTGCACCTAGTGGTAAGGTTGATGGTGAAGATGAGACTGGTGTAAGTGAAGATGAAATGATGCCTGATGTTGTGAAAACAACGAAGAGGAATTCGGGTTTTATTTCCATAGGTGGGATGAGATTGTATACTGAAGATATATCTGATGAAGAGAGTGGTGATGATGAAGAAGGGATTGGTGGTGGAACCGGAGATGAAGGGAGTTCTGGTTCTTCTGAAGGGGAAGAGAGTGGATCGTCTGATGAGAGTGACAGCTCGGAATACATGTTTGGAAGTGATTTCGAGATGGATGACGAAGTTGCTAAGGATTACTTGGAAGGTATTGGTGGGAGTGAGATTATGTTGGATTCACATTGGTTGGCAGAGCAATCGTTGGATAAATTGGATTTGTCAAGTGATTCTGCTGATCAGAAGTCAGGAAAGTTGACTGGTGTTGCTCTACAAAGAGCATCTATGGAATATGGTAAGAAGAAATCACCAAGCAGTCGTTTTTCGGGGCGTGGTAAGGCTAATCATGCATTTGCAATGGATGATCTTATGTTTATGAAGGATCCGAGGAGTCTTTCTGGGAAGAAGAATAAGAAGAAACAGGTGGCTAAGTTTCCTCAGTCTTGGCCTTCAGGGTCTCAGAAGAGCAAGAATTCTCGTCATTTTCCTGGTGAGAAGAAGAAGCACCGCAAAGAATATATTGCTGCGAAGCGTCGGGAGAGAATGTTGCAGCGTGGTGTTGATCTTGCGGATGTAAACTCTAAATTAGAGCAGCTTGTTCTGGAAAATGTGGATATGCACTGTTTCCAGCGTATGCATTATCGAGATTGTTCTCAGGTAAGAAGATTAGCAGATGTGTACCGCTTATCAAGTAGCTGCGCTGGTTCTGGAAAGAAAAGCTTTGTGACAGTGACCAGAACATATCAGACCTGTATGCCATCTGCGAGCGATAAACTTCGCATTGAGAAGCTAATTGGAGCAGGAGATGAGGAATATGATTTTGCTGTCACCGGAGGGGCGAAATTGAAATCTGGAAGTTTGGATAGGAAGAAAGTAAAAGACTCGGCCAAGAAGCGAGTTAGTAGAGCAGAACAGGAGAGAAACAAAAGCAACGGGAAGAAGATTTCATATGCTGAGCAACCCGTGTCTTTTGTATCAAGTGGTATAATCGATTCTGAAATTGCTGTTGCAAAGACCGCCTCTGATGTCAAAGATGAAAAAATGGTGGCTGAAACTACTCCGGGAACTTCTAATGGTGCAGACATTGGAGCATTTGAGGTACACACCAGAGGCTTTGGATCCAAAATGATGGCAAAAATGGGATTTATTGAAGGAAACGGTTTAGGAAAGGATGGTAAGGGGATAGCACAACCAATAGAAGCTATTCAACGTCCGAAATCACTTGGCCTTGGTCTGGATTTCTCCACTGACATTGAAGAACCGAGTCCATCAAGCAATAACTCTAGGAGGAACAGATCTTCGTCCTCTGGGAAACAAGTGAGACGTGTTTCCCACGACAGTGGTGCATCTGGTTCAGCAAGAATTAGAGACAAGAGATTAGGATCCTTTGAACAGCACACAACGGGTTTTGGTTCGAAGATGATGGCGAGAATGGGTTTCGTCGAGGGGTCAGGTTTGGGAAGAGATTCACAAGGCATAGTCAATCCGCTGTTTGCTGTCAGGCGACCTAAGGCACGTGGATTAGGCGCTGAAGGCTAAGCAGGAATACCGTTTTTAAGTATGTTTAATCTTTCAAGATGTGTTTTACTATGTTTAAAGTATGGTTTGAGACTTGGGGGAAGCTCTGTTGTTATCTTAACATCAAGGTTAATTAATAAGACATCCTTTTTAATTTGTCTGGAAATGAACTTTTGATGCCAAACCATAATAGCTCCAAATATTGACTAAAAACTGTGTAATAGGCTTGGCTAATGGATGAAGATCTAAAATATCTACCTTTGAAACCCTGTAGAAACCCTGTAGAAACCCTGTAGAAGAGTTGTGTCGTTTTGTTCTTTGGTAACTTAGTTATATGAACAAGAGAAGTGAATCATAAGCATTGATTTAAAACCGAAGCATAAGAGATTCCAATAACTTAAAAACAAGGAAAGAATCAGTATCACTTTCCAGGTAATCCCAAAAGTAGAGAATTCGATTTTAAAACTTAAATTAAAGAAAAGATAATAAGTTTGATCATCAATTGTAGAGATCATCATCATCGGCAGCAGCAGCTGCAGATGTGGCGAAAGGATCGGCGACTCCAGTGGTGGCGCCTGAGCCAGCAGAATTCTCAAACCTGAACTCAGAACCAAACCCTCTAGACTGCTGCAGGGTCTGAGCAAAGGCTTGGTACTTCCTAATGTCTGCATCACTCACACTCCTGCGAGCATACTTCATTGACTCCTCAAAGTGTGCAGCTTTGATCTCTGATACTTCATCAACACCATCTTCCTCCATTGCCTCTGGGTTCTCGCTCCTCCTCTTTTCCTTTTCAATGTCCTGTAAACAATAACCAAAGAGATAAGTTAGATATCCGAGACCGTTACAATTTCAATTAGAGGTTTAGAATGCAATTGATGATCACTGACCTTCTCGATGTTTTCTCTGATGGCGTACTTGCAAGCTCTCTGGCAGATCTCAGTGATATCAGCACCACTGAATCCCTGTGTGTACTTAGCGAGAGCCTTGATGTCAACATCTTTAGCGACAGGTGATTTCCTCAAGGCAGCCTTGAAGATATTGAGACGGGAATCCTCATCTGGTAATGGAATGTAGATGAGCTGGTCTAGCCTTCCAGGACGGAGAAGAGCTGAATCGATGATGTCGGGTCTGTTGGTTGCTCCAATGATAAAGACGGTTTTCTTGGCGTTCATTCCATCCATCTCAGTCAGAATCTGGTTCAGGACTCTATCCGCTGCACCGCCTCCATCACCTCCACCTCCGCTTCCTCTCTGAGTTGCAATGGAGTCGAGCTCATCAAAGAAGAGAACACATGGAGCAGACTGACGGGCCTTGTCGAAGATCTCACGGACATTAGCTTCACTCTCTCCAAACCACATAGTAAGAAGCTCAGGACCTTTGACACTGATGAAGTTGGACTGACACTCGTTGGCAATAGCTTTGGCCAAAAGAGTTTTACCACATCCAGGAGGACCATAGAAAAGCACTCCTTTTGATGGAGACATCCCGAATTTCTCAAACTTCTCTGGGTGCTCAACCGGGTATTGAACAGTCTGCATTTAAACAATCACACAAGTTAGCTTAGCTACAATTAATGGACAGAACAAAGCAAGGACGAAATTAGCAAATTTACCTCCTGGAGCTCTCTCTTGACATTTTCAAGACCTCCAATATCATCCCAAGAGACATTGGGAACCTCCACAACAGTTTCACGAAGTGCAGATGGGTTGCTGTTCCCGAGAGCAGTGTGGAAGTGTTCGTTAGTCACTGCCATGGAATTGAGGATTTCGGCATCAATGGAGTCATCTTCCAAATCAATGACATCCATCTTTTCCCTGATGCATTGCAGGGCAGCTTCTGTGCACAGAGCTGCAAGATCGGCACCAACATAACCATGAGTGTCCTTTGATATCCTCTCAAGATCCACCTGTAAACAAAATAAACCACAAGATTTAGCTTCAATTATGCATTACACATAACAAACACAGGCAAAGCTAGAATTAGAACTTACATCTTCAGCAAGCTTCATGTTCTTTGTATGGATCCTAAGCACTTCAAGACGTCCAATTTCATCAGGAACTCCAATATCAATCTCCCTATCAAATCTTCCAAACCTTCTCAAAGCCGGATCGATACTGTTGGGGCGATTGGTTGCTCCCATGACAATAACATGAGCACGCGATTTCAGTCCATCCATAAGTGTAAGGAGCTGAGACACAATTCTCCTCTCAACCTCTCCATTGGTCTTCTCTCTCTTAGGTGCAATAGAGTCAATCTCATCAATGAATATGATAGATGGAGCATTCTTCTCAGCCTCCTCAAACGCTTTCCTGAGGTTGCTTTCACTCTCTCCAGCCAGCTTGGACATAATCTCAGGTCCATTGATACAGAAGAAAAAGGCACCGGTTTCATTAGCCACAGCTCTAGCAATCAAAGTCTTTCCAGACCCTGGTGGTCCATAAAGCAGAATTCCCTTTGGTGGCTTAACACCAATTGACTTGAATAGCTGTGGATGCCTCAAGGGAAGCTCAACAAGTTCCCTAATCTGAGCCATCTGCTTCCTGACTCCACCAACATCATCGTAACCCACTTCATCTAGCCTCTCCTCATCCTCTCTCTTCACAGGCTCACCCTCACAGAAGATCTCAGTGTCTGGAGCAACCACACAGTACTCAGCAGGATCAGTTTCAATAACTTTAAACTCCACACTCCTCATTCCTCCTCTGACTAGGAAGAGATCACCCTTCCTCACTGGGCGGTATGCCTCCAGAAAATAAGCTGTTGAGACAAAACCAAAATTTCGTTAAAACCCGAAAAGAAAAATCCAAACTTGTATAGCTAAATTAAGATCTAAGCAACAAAGAAGCCAACTTACGTTTCAGGTAAGCATCAAAGAGGTTTCCAGTAACCCCTTCGACGGTATCATCAACAGGCAAGATGTGAACACGCTTTCCATACTTAACATCTGGGCACTGATGAACCGAAATAACATCGCCCAACCTAACCCTCAAGTTAGATCTGACTACTTTGTTCATCCTGATCTTAGGCTCGTCACATGATTCATCAGCAAGAGCAATGCAGACAGTGTCTTTCCTCTTCTTACCCTGAAAACCCCAAAACCCAAAAAAACCACAGATCAATACAATTACTATCATCCATTACTCAAAACAACCAAGCCTCTTCATATTCCAATCACCCAATATCCCTAATTCCAAAACTACACAAACCCTAATCAATCAATCAAGTACAAAATTAAAAAAAAACCCTAATTTAACAAACCTTGATGAGAATGGTATCACCACGGAAGAGCTGAAGCTTCNACCCAATATCCCAAATTCCAAAACTACACAAACCCTAATCAATCAATCAAGTACAAAATAAATAAAAAACCCAAATTTAACAAACCTTGATGAGAATGGTATCACCACGGAAGAGCTGAAGCTTCTCCATAGTAGCAGGATGGAGAGAAACAACAGAGTTATCATCATTAACAGCTTCATCTACAACAAGTCTATTCGGAGACTTCTTCCTCTCCAGAATCGCAGTACTAAAATCCTTCTTCGATTTCCTGTAAAGTTCAAAAAAAAAACCACAGATCAATACACAAAAAACCCTAATTCCCCAAACCCTTAATCAAAAAAAAAGATCTGATCGGAAAAAAACGAAATCGGAGATCTGGGTTTTTCACTTACGGGTCTGAAGATTCAGCTGGGTTCGTCATGATTTGGAACTAAGAGAAGGTTTCTTCAGAAGAAATCGAGAGAAAGTTGAGAGCTTTTTTTCTGTGAGAGAGAGATTTGTGATAATGGGATCTGAAGAGATTGTTCTCAGATTATATCTTCGATGTTTCTTGTTCGAAAAGAGAGCTTTACTTTTTTTTATTTTCCTTTTTCCCTCTTATCTTTATGTTAATACCAAACCGACCCCTAATATTTACTTTTTTCTCAAATACTCCAAGTGGGTGTTTATGTCCAATTGGACCAATTCTAGAATGTTCGAAGTCTTTGTGATTGTAAATAAAANTCTGTGAGAGAGAGATTTGTGATAATGGGATCTGAAGAGATTGTTCTCAGATTATATCATCGATGTTTCTTGTTCGAAAAGAGAGCTTTACTTTTTTTATTTTACTTTTTCCCTCTTGTCTTTATGTTAATATCAAACCGACCCCTAATATTTACTTTTTTTCTCAAATACTCCAAGTCGGTGTTCCAATTGGACCAATTCTAGAATGTTCGAAGTCTTTGTGATTGTAAATAAAAAAAAAGGTGAATCAATGAAAAACATGTGGAATATATATGGATTAATACCTAAATTTTACTTGGGTTTTTTTTGTAAATTATAATATATGATTTTTATACTACGTAAAATTACCTAACAAGTAACAACACAAACAGATAAAAGAGCATATTCTATTTCCAACTACTTCTCCCAAATTTCAGTAATCCTCATCTTTAAGAAAAAAAATAAAAAAAGAANACTAGGGTTTTTTTTGTAAATTATAATATATGATTTTTATTCTACGTAAAATTACCTAACAAGTAACAACACAAACAGATAAAAGAGCATATTCTATTTCCAACTACTTCTCCCAAATTTCAGTAATCCTCATCTTTAAGAAAAAAAATAAAAAAAGAATAATAGTTTTCTTTTTTATTAAGTTTGCGTTTAAGACTTTACTAATGGTGTGATTTTATAATACTTTAGCATAAACAGAAATACACACATGTAATGAAGAAAAAACTTGTGCCAAAGATAGCTTTGGAACAGAACTCTGATGAGCTTTTTTGGCCTATACATAACTTAGTAATTCAGATGTGGTTACTTTCTTACAAACATCAAACTATATCATTTGTAATCTTTCGCAATCATCATATATAATGTGTATATGTATGTCTATGAGCTTGATCTTGATCCTGATATCACTAATATCTTGAAGCTTTCCAATCTCCATGAGACCTTTCTCTTGAGTCTTTTCTTTTAGTGAGAAGAGTTTGAATCTTAAGCACTTAACATTCAACAAGCTCTTATTGTCTTTGGGTTCCATAACTTGCCAAACCAACTTCCTTCCCCACCACCACCATTGTTCCTCGTCTCTGAAGCTCTCTTGTTCTTCCCTCCAGCCGCGTCTCTAGCATTCACACTCTTCAGCGGAACTAGCTGCGGGCTACCACTCCCTGAAGGAGCTTCCACAATCTTCGTCACCATCTCTAACACCTCACTCATCTTAGGACGTGCCTTTGGGTTTCTAACCAAACATCTGTTGGCTACAACTGCTAGCTTTTGGACCGATTTCATTGGGTATTTCCCTTCGAGCCTCGGGTCTACTATGAGCTTGAACTTCCTTGTGTCTGATAGATATGGTCTCACCCATTCTAGAAGCTTCTGCTCTCCCTTGGGTCTGTTTCTGTCTACTGGTCGCCTCCCTGTGATGAGCTCATAGATGAACACTCCATAACCCCACACATCGCTTTTTGATGTGAGACGGCCAGTTTGAATGTATTCCGGAGCTGCATAACCCAGTGTACCTACTACCTAATAAACCCAAAGAAACCCATTTTAAAAACATTGATTTTCTCAATCTTGCAACTAAAAGAAGTGAATGCAGAACTTACATCAGTAGAGACATGAGTTAGTCCTTCAGATGGACCTAAACGAGCCAAACCGAAATCCGAAAGCTTAGCTTTCCAGTCCTCATCCAGAAGAATGTTCGAGGACTTGAAATCGCGGAATATTATCTGGGAGAGAAATATATTAAAGTCACTAAAGAGGGAAAGATNAACATGAGTTAGTCCTTCAGATGGACCTAAACGAGCCAAACCGAAATCCGAAAGCTTAGCTTTCCAGTCCTCATCCAAAAGAATGTTCGAGGACTTGAAATCTCGGAATATTATCTGGGAGAGAAATATATTAAAGTCACTAAAGAGGGAAAGATGAGATCAGTTCAACTCATAACGTGGCAGTCATGAGATTACCTGAAACTCCATTTGTTCGTGCAAGTATGTTAAGCCTCGAGCTGCATCTTGTGCGATTCTCAATCTGAGGTCCCAAGTAAGGACTGTGAGTGACCGAGGGGACAAGTGGAACTCAACGCTTTGGTTAGGCATGTATTCATAAACCAAAAGCCGTTGGATCCCACGTTCATCATCTTCTGCACAATAACCAACCAACTTCACCAAGTTTGAATGCTCGACCACACCGAGAAAGTTCACTTCTGTAACCCATTCCTTATGTCCCTGCAAAATCCAGAAATGAGACGATCAAGTTAACTTCATTTCCGAGCTGAACATCACTGACAAATCTGGAGAGCAAGACTGAAAAAACCAAAGACTTGCCTGCAACCCTCTTTTACCAAGCTGCTTAACCGCGACTTCGATTTTAATTGCGGGGTCTTCTAAGCTCCTGACTGTTCCCCTGTAGACACAGCCAAAACCGCCTTCTCCGATCATAACAGATCGGCTAAAGTTCTTAGTTGCAGACTTAAGATCAGTAATGCTGAACTCTCTAAGATTATTTGCTCTAGTAGACATTGTAGGGTAAGAGTTCTTCCTCCCCACAGATGATTCCGTGCTCGTTCCAGAGACATCTCTTGAGTTAAAATCTGACCCACTTCGATTTATCTCTCGGTCAGAGAAGTTAGAGGTCAAGGAACTCGACTTAGGCGACTTAGGTATCTTCTGTTCGTCTTTCTTGTCCCCACCAGAGAACATGAAACACTTCATTGCCGAAAAAAAGAGACTAAACCACCGAGGTTTCTCCACTGCAGGACATAAAGAAAACAACTGATCATCTTACCATTCTACGCTTAACACTAGAACATCATTACCATTTGAGTTCGTTGGAGCATTTTATCAAACAACTTATCTGCAAAGGTAAACATTTTACAGAGTAATTGTTCATAGACACTGAAAGTAACCAAATTTAGAATTCCCCTTGACTTGAGCTTATACATACTTGTATATTTAGATACAAAAGATCAAACTTTACTCGTTATTTACATTCTTTACTAAAGTAACATGAACCCTAATTTTAAAGGAAAGTAAGAGTAAATGATCTCAAAACTGACAAGAAAATGAATTTTGATTCCTTTACTCTAAAACCCATAAACTGTGACTTGACTTTCATAAGAAAAAACAAGAGACTGATCACAAAAAACTCACCTTTGAAAATTGTTCTTTGAACAGAGAAAATCAAAAGAAGAAGAAGATAGGGAAGATACAATCCAATTGCCAGAAGAGAAGGACGCTTGAGAGTATTATGAAATAGGGTATGAAATAAGGCATAACAAAAAGAGGTCGTGGATCTTGAGAGAAGATAAGTAGGAGTTTTTTAATTGGGTTTAATGAAATGGATTTTAAGGAAGTAAAGCTTGAGAGAGGAGGAAGAAGAAGAAGAAGAAGAAGAAGTCGTCACACGGCACAAAAGACAAGTCTTTTACAAATACAGATAGCTAAGGTAAGTCAGCAAAAGAACAATGAACTGAGAATTTAAATTGGACAAACCAAAAAAAGAAAATTGATGTTTCTACAAAAAATATATTTTTTATTATAAAAAAAAAAACGTTTTTTTCTTTATTGACTTATTCAAAGGTTTAGCTTCAAAAAGTAACCAATGGGGTTGATGGCTTTTTGTACCAGGTAGTAGTCAAAAAATTTCATGTAAAAAAATGGTTTGGTATTTGTTAAAACTTACAGACTACCCTTTTGNAATTCATGTAAAAAAATGGTTTGGTAGTTGTTAAAACTTACAGACTACCCTTTTGTATTATTTTGATAAACTGTTTTGTTAACTTATTCATATATATGATTTATAAAGATAATTTTCATATCTCATGTTATTTGTTTACATGTAAATTTTCACATGGAACTAGTCACTAATTTATGTGGCAGTTCAATATATTGATTTACAAAGTCCTTAATTCCTACCTAAGAAATGTATTTATGTCAAGTATAATTATCTTATTAATCTTAGTTTATCGTGAAATTTGTAATGGGAATCCTCATTGAGGATGGTTTAACAATGGATCACCTATAGCAGATTTCCCAAATCTTCCTGGAACCTTGATTACACAAATTTAACGACAAAGTTTAGCATTTTCACACAAGAAAATTATTAATTAGACGATTTCCTCGATTTCGGTTTCCGATTGATTTTATCGGTTTCGTATATGTGGTTTGGTAAAGTGTACCACTTGTTAGCCTAACCTTAAACCTTGGTAACTTGACCCTATTGATACANTAGCCTAACCTTAAACCTTGGTAACTTGACCCTATTGATACAATTATAATTTGTCATGATGTTATAGTACTACATGCTAATTGGTTCATTACAAGTTTGGGTTGATCCCAGTTTTTAAGTTTCTACAAAATTAGTTTGAAAATCGTATTATACATAAGATCTCGTATCTTCGCCTACCAATGGAGTAAGATAGTCCAACACACGAATCATGTTAAAGTGAGGTCAAATCATACTTGACTCGTGACCCTTTCCAAATTTAAAATTCTCGTTACTCGTTAGGGACAGAGTTTACAGACTTAGAAATTGTGCTCTTTTTTCTCTATAACACATGACTTAAAAAAAA
>OVAP01006274.1:0-11960 GCA_900406295.1 Aurinia saxatilis
TGGAAACCTGATAGTCCCTAAGTGGTTAGGTAAGTCAGATTTCCTACAACATCGTCTTTACAACTTACTATTTAACAGTGTATTGTATAACCGTAAATTTAATATAGTATAAATTTTTATCATTATATCTACTCCATGTCATTTTGCAAGATTTTTAATCACTGTTTTAGTTTGCGATCATGATTTTTGGTTATTTAAATTCATATATTTATTGATATGAATCTTGCTTAAGTCAATAGTTTATCATTTGTGTTTGATAAGATAATTAATTACCTTTAAATGTGGTGAGGATATTAGAAAATTAAAATAATTATTTATTTTCTTACCACCATGAAAATTTGAAATAGTTGTTAATCATTTTGATATTTGTAGTTATTGTTAAGATCAAAATTTTTATTTTCGGCATATTTAAATTTGTTCAATATATGTCACGTGGGACCTCAAAAGATTGATTGTCTCTATAGTCATTTTTCTCTGAGTTTTGAAGATTTTTTCCCTTCCCACTTTGTTTCATTTAGCCGAAGAGTACTGACAATGTATTGATATATGAATTGATACATATCAAATAGACTGATATTATTATATTTTGTTTCTTTCAATCAATTAGTTTTATCTTAATATTTTAATATATTGACATGAACCTTCATTAATTTAATAGTTTATGATTTGTGTAATATAAAAAAACTCAAATGTTTATAAATATAACATTTATTTAAAATTGAACTTAGTGTTTCTTTCAATAACCATCAACTGTGACATGGTTATCAAGTTTTTTTTATATTGATTGCTAATATTTTTGTTTTGTAAAACATCTAATATGTTTCACACGATTAAATGCTTTTGTTATCAGAGAATATCGTTTGAAGTTTCAAGATATCTTTTCTCTCTTTCCAATTACATGAGTTAATAGTGGAATTTTGAGGTTGGAAAATTGATGGAGATAAAGATCTGTGGTTATTTACAAATTTTATTTCGTTTTCTCGTGTTTTAAAGATTGTCTACCTTCCCTATTATTCTTGTTATGTTTTTTTTTTTAGCAACCACACATTAATAGATCAAAACCCAGGAAAACTGAGTGCCCACATAGGTGGAAAATTGTTTACATAATCGAATTCTAAAGATCTTATGCGTGCCGATTGAGTCAGACACTCCGTCTTTGTGTTTGTCGTCCATCGAATGTAATTTAATGAGAAGGAAGGAAACCGTCCTTATTCTTGCTATGGTTAAATCAATGATTTTTTATAACGGTTCTTAATGTATAAATTGGAATATGGGATTAAATGATTTTAGGATGTGTGATAACGGTTCTAAATGTATATATCGGAATATTGGATTAATTAATTTTAATATGTGTGATTTTTCAGTTCCGTACCAAAAGGGTTCAATATAAAAATTCGTTTCAAGTCATAAGATGTATATTAATAAAAAATACTTGATTTATCTTTTTTAATTGAATATTAATATGATTTCTACCCTTGTAGAATTGATATCATGGATGACTTTTGAAAAAAAATTGTAACTAAATGTACTGAAACTAAAGAGGTAATTAATATTTGAAGTATATATTAAATTAATTATTTTATCAAACTTAAATATTAAAATGATGTGACACACATGTGGCTGATGAGTTGTCTTCACCAGAAGAGAGAAAAGCTTACTATATGTATATATATAGATTGTATGATAATGATATCTTATGGGTCAATAATGATCTTCGTCTATTACATGAGACTAAGAATTTTTTTTTCTTTCAAGAACCTTAAATAAAGTATATAAGTGAAATGTCCTATTTGATAGGAATTAAATATTTATGATAGATCTCTTGGAATTATGATTGTTTTAGAAGTCATATGTCAATAAAGTTCTTGAAACTTTTAGCATGATGATGTGTTCTTCTAGTATTGGGAAACTGCAAATGAGAGTTTTGAGATACATTAAAGAAACAATACGTATATGCACATATACAGGAAATCAACACATCCACTGATGGTTGAATTTTCTTTCTCATGTTTGGTGGATATTATGGTTTTAGGCATTGCATTATCGGCTATGTGTATCTCCACAGAGGTGCCATATTATGGAAGAGCCTTTCATTGCAGTTGCTCTATTAATCCATTTTTTTTGTATGAGTATGTGGCATATTACGTGGTAGCTATTAATAAAAACGTGCTTGTAGAAATATCTGAGTTTGAAATCTTGAGTATTATTAACAAGGTTTTACTCTTTATGTGACAACCACAAGGGAACCGACATAATATTTAAAGGATCCAATAATGTGGACATTAAGTTTAAGTATTTGTCATTAAAGTAAGATGTTAAAGAGAAACGTTTGTCCTTGAACACATAGGCATTATAGTTATAGTTGCAGACATATTTATGATATCATTACCTCCAAAGACCTAATTCATAAGCATGCTGAAAGTATAGGTCTTGTGGAGAGTTTATAACTATGTTGTCTGCTTGTGACTAGCCTATATTTGAGAATTATATGAGCTCTCTTATGACTTTTACATTTTTAATCTATATATTTTGTTTTCCATGTGCACACACATTATTGTGGTTTGGATTTTATTATAACAGAATGAGTCTTTATTAAAGACATAAACGGGACCATTATGATACTCCTACGTATGTTTATGGTCTAACTATGAAGGTGATTAATGTAGTAGTACATGGAAAAAATCGTGTTGCAAAATAATGTGTGTCCGCCATGACTCTCATTACTTACTAGATCAGCCAAGACACTTATGATGACCAAATGAATGAAATAAAGTAATAACATATTATGACGGCCTAATGATTCCATAAAGAAAATATTAATGGATTTACTAACGACCAAGTGGGAGACTATAAGAAATCATTCTTTCCTATTATATGGTCTTATATATATCCATTTTATATTGGAATAATGTTATTATTTAATGTTATTGGTGTCCAAATATATTGGCAATAATGGAGTAATTCCTAATAACCTCTAATTTGATGGATGGTTGAGATTAAATCTATGAAAATACTAATAAGGAATTAGGTTCTCTCTCCACCTATAAATATTTGCCATTAGACCATCATATTTGCAATATTTAAAAAAAAAACAACACCTAACATTTCTAGGCAAGGAGAGAGAAATCTGATCACCTACTTTAAGTTGTTCATCCTCCATTCAAGAGTTCATTCGGGGAAGAACTTTTTGACTTTGCAACATTGAACACATGTAATTCTATAAACCTTCCTATGAATTTATTATGTGACTATATATATGTTTGAAGGTCTTAGGGTTCATGTAAATTTCTCCAACAATCTGTGAATGGACATTAGATCTTTCAAAATCAGTGTTCAGGTTAACATACTCTTAGTATGTATTAGTTGTAGTTAATCCTAGATATAATAATTTTTCTTTTTCCAAGAACTAAGAGCTTTCTTACAGTTCCTTATCCTTCCTAAGAAAAATTTCATGATCCTCCAGATTAGAATACCAAGCAAGCTTCACCATCTCTTTAATGCTTGGCTTATGCGGTAACATCTTATCAAACCTGACATGCCCCTTGTAGGTAGGTATCATGTGATGCAAACAAGTTGACTAAAACAGGCATGTGATCAGAACCACGCTTATCAAGAAAGTGTTCATTTGATACATGGAACAATTTGAACCATTTCTTATTGCCAAAACACATATCCAACTTACACCGAATCCATATATCATACCTTTTCCCTACCCAAGTAAACCATTACCTCTGTTGGGTAACTCCACCATTTGACAAACTGATACCATGTTCATAAAAGGCTCAAAGTAATCATCATTCCTACTAGGCATCCCACTTAAAATTCCCTATTAGACACCAACTTTCCTTCCTTATAGCCCTAATCCTAGATATTATCTCCCACAACAGTGGTCTTGTCTTCAGAACTAGATCACCATATATACAACACAAAAAGAAAGAAAAGGAGCCAACCTTGACTCCACAAGTTTTTATTCACAAATAGGAAGTCCACTGAAACCGTCTTCTTCGAAAACAAATCTAACCCTCCACGCTTACCTCTAGGCTCCACTGTATACACCCTATCATACCCCACCCAAACTTGTAAATCTACTAGTACATTCCTTACATTCTTAGTTTCCATTACGAATAACATCTCTGAAAAACAAAAATTACACATCTCCATGAGACGAGGAATTGCCATGTCTCAAAAACGTCCTAGTCCCTGGCGATTTCAACTAAGAATGCTCATTACTGAATTGATGATCCATGATGTAGGCTTTTTACGTGAGTAAAATCTTGGTCAAATACCTCCGTTCACACTAAAAACTAACTAATAGTCATAGTATAGCATATGTTCATTTCCACATGGAACTAGAACCAAACAACAACAAGAGTGCATAGATTTAAATCCAATCTAAGCAACACTAAGATTTATAAGAGTATCAAACAAAGATAAAACGATCAAAGCGAGAGAGGCAATTCACAGGTCATGAGTCTAATAACATGGTCAAAGTGAATTGATGATGATCAATGGTTGTTGATCCTAGGCATTGAATCTCCAGACTGTAGATTAACCCATTCACATGGTATGAATCCCTCTAGAAAGTTACAAACTTTGACAATAATAGTGTTGCCAACTTCATATCTTCCAAGCATCAAACAAGTTCAAATAAATCACTAGTTCCCCTAAACTGCAACTTTCATTGGTTTGAGTGACATTAGAATAAGCATACAATCTATATGAACGATCCTAAATTCGATAAACAACAAGCTGAAAACCACTTGTTCCCCTAAACTGCAACTTTCATTAGTTTTGGTAACATTAGAACAAGGGCAGAATCCCCTCCTTCCCACCGGTTCTACAGAGTGGTTGTGATAAAAAACAGGAAGAGAAATGACTTGATCTCAAACTGGGGGTGTTGTATTGGTAGTTCCCGGTTGTATAGAGAGGTTGAACACACTCTTCTGTAGCTCCATCTTGTCGCAACAAAAAACCGGTGTTCAGCGAAAATCCTATAACTCTCTCATACGATCTTAAAATTAGGTGATTACTAGTCCCATGGCAAGCTAACTCACTCCTCTATGGCTCCACAACATTTCAGCTCCATTGAGATGTTTTTAAGATCTCCATTTTGGCTTCAAACTACGACCTTTCAGATTTAGCCTTCTAGCTCAATTTTGCTCAAGTGGTCCAAACTGTCCCAAACTCTTCAAAACTTCACCAAACTCATCTAGAGCCTTCATAGAATACTCCTAGGCATCTAGAGAAGCTCCACTGATTTTTTTTTTCAATTTGGTACCTAATGCATATTATTCTGCATTCAAAATGCAATTTTTTTAAAGAGTAATTCTAAATGAAGTTTGTGATAAATAAGTGTAAATGAAGCAATGCAAGGTCATTTATGAAACAAAAGGATGATAAACCACTAAAATTTTATGCTAAAATGGACCCTAAATGCAACACATCAATCCCTCACGTGGGACCACCTCAGTGTTTTGGCGCTTAGCCTCTATCTGACTAAATACATCATCTTCTGGTGCCTTTCTTTTCTCTAAAACTCCCACCTTGGCTCCTTCTTTCAGACTTATCTTTCCCAATTCTCCATCTTGGTTAAGGCCTTTAGGCTTCCTTCTGCTTCTGTAAGGTCTCTTCCTTGGCTTCAGGTTAGCCTCAGATAAACTAGCTCTAGAGGAGCCTACTATAAAATCTGATGAACCCACCTGGGATCTACCAATGTTACCATTACTATTAGAATTGATCTGACTGTATGGATGTATCTAGAAGAGAGTGAGTCTTACTACTAATCTCCTTACAGACTTGTTGCCTCTCTGTTTCCATTTTGCTCCCTAACTCCATACTAAAAAAACCCTTCCCTTATCTTTATACACATCATTCGTGAAAACAGGAACTTGTTCCAATAAATCCTTCCCAATATCCTCCAGGATAGCCTTGACCCTAGATCCCCTGGTCAATCTATCATCTCCATTGGCTAGGAGCAAATACTGCCTTATTCCTTTCAACCTCTTTAGCAATTCTTGGTCTCCCTGTATCCGGATTGAGACCCACTTGCTCATCTCTCAAAACCCTAAAGAGAGAATCTGATTCCTTGATAATCTGCTCTTTCTTCTTTGGCAGTTCTTTTGGTCATCCTGATTTATGTAGTTTCTCCTTCTCTAGCCTTCTCAGCTTAACTGAAAAATTAGTCTGATCATGTGAGGGGATTTGACAACAATAATAGCATTTTGAAACCGCTCAAAATGGTAAGTCACATTATGTAACTCACCTCCAGGCAGCTTGAGTACCGTAGCTCTTCTCTGAGGTCTCGAGATATTAAACTTAACTTGAACCCTGACACAATCCCTACTCTAGGGTTCTTCAAGGTTACACGCAACTTGAGTCACTACTCCCACTATGTCTCCAAGAGCCATGATCGCCTCATCAGTTTGATGATTCATCTGTATGGACTTGATCTGAACCCACGCAGGTACAAACTGAAGAAATCCAAGGGTGGACTTGGGACTCAACTGTTTATCGCTAGTCCCCACTCGTTGTATGTGTGAACCCTAATCCTTAGATACTCCTCCATATCTTCACTCCTCTGGGAAATAAACTGGAACCGTTTGCTAGACGCAATTCCCCTGACTTTCTAATACAATTATAATTTCCTCAACATGTTTAGTATCACGCTAGACATCTTCTACATCCCCGAGTTGAGGAGCCTACCAACAATACTCATACTGTTTCTCTCCGCCGACAAAAACTGCGGTAGATCTGACATCTCAAAGGGCTCATCTTCCTCGTTTAGTGACATCTCAATGAGAGCGCGATCTAGAGCTTCAGACATTCTTCTTTATCTTAACGGTACACACAACCTCTGACGACAACTCTTCAGCTCTCAAGAGAACAAAAGCGGCAAGGTAAGATATTATTTGCTAGGATTTCACGATGTAAATAGCCAACCTCAACTAAAGCACAGGCAATTGAAAGACTCCTAACGCTCTAGAGTATTCTAAGCCCAAAAGAGGGAACCGGTGAACAATAAAGTCATTCTATATATATATTATAATAAATGAATATCCAAGTCTTTGGCGTTCTAAGATAATATTTCTGAAAAGAACCATTTTTTTCTCCAGCTGAATAATTCATTTAACCAAAGAGTAATGTAAGTACATAAAGTGAAACAGGACAAATGTACAAAGTTCAAAACCTAAGAAACTGAACGTTACAAAGAGGAAGAAGCTCTTAGAGGCAAATAACGGAAATAACCAAGGAGGACCTGATTCCACATAGGATTGTAGCCTCCATCCTCGGATCACACTTACTACAATGAGAGTAGCTCCTCTATTAGCTTTAGGAGCTCCAACCAAAAAAAAAAAAAAAGAGTTGAAAAGGGGGAACTAGTTTGGCAATATTATAGTAAGCAGAAAAGGCCACTTCTCTGGTTTGCAGACGGCACCAAATAAATCTGGAGCTTCCGATGCAAAAATAACCTTAAAAGGATTGATGATCTAATATACTCTGCATTGCCTATTGAACTTATAGAAGAATCTTTTTTTATTGTGGAGTAACATATGAACTACATAATTTCTCAAGACCCGAGTTGGGCCATTTATCATTCTTGTCCTCAGTTTCTATTATCATATGTAAACAATGATTGTCCTTACTAGGGATGGTCATTCGATTCTTTGATTCGGTTTCTGTTCTTTGGTTCAAAAAAACAAAGGTTCAATGAGTACATAATATACATCAGTTCAGTTTTGGTTCAATTCCAAAATTTGAAGAACCGTATGGGTACCAACAAAATTCGGTTTTGGTTCTGTTCCAGTTCTAGGTAAGAACCGAAGAACCAAATGAAAACCATCAAATTTGTATCATGACCATATATAGAAATTGCATACACTACAAAGTACAAACTAAATTTTTTCAAATGTAATACAAACTAAATTACAAAATCAAACACAAAAGATAGCACATAAGAAAAACATTGTCAAACATTGTCTCTAGATAAGTTTTAAGTTGAAGATGGATTATGCTTCAAACTCTACGTCTCAGTTTGTTCTAACTCGTTTAGGCTTTATTGTTTTCTTTCTGTGTTTGTCGCCGTTTTCTATTTCACCACATTCATGATGGTAGCACCTGTACTTCTCGTTATTTGTTAATGCAAAATCACCAATTTATTAGGAAAGGAAAAAGAAAAGAAAAAAAAAAGAGTTATGAAGTTTTGTTGGTAGAGTTAGATGACGTAGAAGTGGAAGCGGTTGTGGGAGTGCTTTCATCTTCTTCGCACTGTTTTAACAATTCATTGAAGGACGGATCATAAGCCACCACTCTTCTCAAGTATTTTGCTGCTTCCTCTCTCCTTCCTTCGTTGAATATAGCACTGTACACACAGATATTAGAGAGAACAGAAAAAAAGACGATCCTTGATTCTCAGATTCACATATTATCTACGTCTTTCTGGGTTTTTAACAAGGCCAAACACATGATAATATTTTGATTCTTCGTTCTTTTTACCTCGAGTACAGTACCAAAGCGTCTAAGTAATGAGCTTTGCTTTTAGGATCGCTAGGCTCTTTCATGTGTACTACTCTTTCAAGGTTTCTGATTCCCTCTGATGTCTTCCCCTGTAGACATGAATGCTTGTACTTTTAGTTTCTTCACACCAACGTGTATACAAAAGTTACATGTAAAACAAGAAACCTGGCGTATATTGGAGAGCCCTGCATACTGGTATGCAAGAATCAAAAGATCGACTTCTTCAACTTCTGTTGGACAACCTTCAAGAAGCTGAGAGAATCAGAATACCTCCCGTTAATATGGTTAATTCGAACAAATAATACGTCTACTATCAGATGTCCAAATGAAAGAGATCACGAACATCACAATCATACCTTTGAAGCAGCCTGCTCCAAATATTTTGCAGCTTCAGCAAACTGTTCTTTCTGAAATAAAGCCTGGCCAAGAATAACCATAGCATGAAGATATTCAGGATCCTTTTCTAATGCCAATCTGAATTAAAAAAAACAAAAAAAATTCACAACTAAGTCTCAAGATATTGACAAATACAGGTCGAGGAAATGCTTTTTGTGATGAGAAGAAATCGTAGCAATAACCTTAGTAGCGGGATTGATTTTTCCTTGTGCCCACCGGACAAGTATTTGACAGACAGCTATCAAGAAAAGATATAAGCATACCAAATAATAATATAGATGATTAATTATTGTTAGAACATCCCAATCCATGGCACTGACTTACACCAACCAACTCCTTAGGGGTTAAATTATGCC
Source organism: Aurinia saxatilis (assembly GCA_900406295.1). Classification (NCBI taxonomy): domain Eukaryota; kingdom Viridiplantae; phylum Streptophyta; class Magnoliopsida; order Brassicales; family Brassicaceae; genus Aurinia; species Aurinia saxatilis. Next base: position 9,267 of record OVAP01006274.1, read on the forward strand.
CCGAGATCAAGCGTCCTTTTGAGGATGGATCAGTGAGTTTGGCTTCATTTAAACTTGGTAATACAGGATTTCCAGCCTCTTTCTGGACAGTTTCGTTTCCTTGTAGGCCCAACTTAGCACTTACAACGGGATGTTTGAGGATTGCTTGCTACAAAGCCAATGTACTATATGAGAGAACAGAAGGGTAATGTAAAAGGAAGGTCGAGTTGTTGTGTACAGACATACAAAGCAACATAAAACAAAGGATGAAAGTCAGATTATACTGATAATAAGAGCTGGATTGCACTGAGTGGCTCCTCATAGGTAATCTTTTTCTACCCATAATTGGCTGAAAACTAATTCCTGTTAGCAGAGTTACTAAACTTTTACTTTATTATTACTACAATAAACTTTGGATTTCAAGCCAAGCGCCTGCATCATTCCTCACTGCCTAAGATGCTGAGTGGCAATTTGTCACCCTATCACTGAGTCTTTCGTTTACATGAATATAAGATTAAGAACATCCACAGTACTTTTTAGTTTGCCCAAATTTCACAAATTTACATCTTATTCGAGATTAAGAACGTTCACATTAAGATCTCAAGTTTTGCCTGACCTCAAACAGAAAAGTAGGAAGATTTTCTTTAAAAAAGTAATTGTGAAACATCCACAGTAGATTACAGCCATTTGAACAAACCTGAGCTATGCTGAACGACAAATTGGTGGACCAGTAGAGCAGGCTTCCCTGAGAATTAAATGCAAAACAAATTTGGAAGAAATCAAACTTTTTAAAACGTAGCAGTGCAAAGTACATACACCCAATAGAAAGAATGGAGCGAAAATGGCTGTACGAAGGAGTAATAGGAAACTTAGTTGACGACACTTTAGCTAAAACAGAATCAAAATTGAGTCGATGTGATGGAATAGACTACCTGGACTCAAAGAAAAAGCATCCCTAAGTTGGTACTGTTTATACACTAGCATTTTCAGTTACCAAAATATTTTATTACAACCACTTTGTACCCACGTAACTCAAAGCAAGAATAAATAAACTTCAGAAAGGGATGTATAATAAGAGATTAATTTACCTGAGGCATTTGGAATGCAAGGAAATAAAGAGCAAATGTCAAAAAATTCAAAAATAGCTTGTATGTCTGCAGAAGAAAACAGAAACACCCGTTAATTGATAGGTAACATGCATCTACAACACGATATATTTCTTTTTTTGATAGAATTTAGTATTTTACTTGAAGCCAGGAACCCAAGTCACCTTTACTATTCTAGCATGTATGTTCAAATATTGACTGTCTACTATTAAATTGCACAATAAAGTAGAGAAATCTCACTTTTGCCAATTCTGCGAATTTATCAACTTTGTGAACTGAGGATGCTGAAAAAGCTATCTGCAGGAAAATGTATAAATATTTAAAACAAGCAGAGTACCAGAAAATATGAGGAAGTATAGTTCACTAGTAAAAACCTGTGTATTTGTGTAATGCAAACCAGCTATTAAAAAGGGGAAAAGTGGACCAAAAAGACCATTGGGAATTTCAGTCAAATTCTGGAACCATAAAGCCCCACCCTGGAAAACAATAGAGAACAAAGGATCTGACCAAAAGGTGAGTGCCTGGAATACAAACAAACAATAGTCCTAGGAAAAACAAAATCAAAATCAGTTTATCAGCGATCCGAAGATACTGGTGATTTACCGTATCAAATCCAGGATGATGATCAAGTGACATTCTTCTAATGCTAGTGATCCACAAGAAAAAACATGAAATCTGCAGGAAGAAGAATGGGGAGCAAGCTATAACTTCTTTCCACTTAAAGAAGTATATTTCATGAGTAACTACAAGGCGCACTAATGCAAGGATGACCTGGATGGAGAAGTAAGCCGGAATCCAGAAAAAAGAAGGGCAGGCGAACGCTTTTCTCTCTTTCCGAAACAGCATGAATTGCTCAAAAACACTCCTTCCTGAACCCTTTGGGGGCCAGAAGGGCGGCACTAGAAAACAGCAATCAAAATAAACGAGGATCTTGACACAGAAAAGAAGAACCAAAGGCAAGGGGAGAAAAAAGAGCTCACAGTGAGGTAAGAAACGTGAAATCCTTTTGGTTTGCCTTTGCTGCAAAAGGAGTATAGGAAGCAAGGCTGTTCTGAAAGCCACAGTAGAGGAAGCAATAACGACCCACCAGGGCAATCCAGTGAGGTCATGGTACGAATCAAGCAACGAGATCACATGCCGACTCCATAAATCAGTATTCTCCGTACCAGCTTTGATCACTTCCTGCCCCAAATCTAATCCATGAAAACCGCCAGTCAACGAATCGTCCCTCAGTCGACTCAGATCAGAGTCCATGTCCGGTGGAGTAGAAAACAGGCGCGATTGAGAATGATGGAGCGCGATCGCCGAGGAGGAGACATGGTGAGGAGAGCGAGAAGAGCGTCGGCGGATGTGAGAGACTAAAACCCTACGAAATGCCATTCGCAGACTCGGGGGTCAATTGCTATGATGCTCATCAATGCACACTTTTTCGCTGAAATACTCCTTTGTATTTAGAGGATTTGTTGAATTATTTTTTTTATTCCGAAAATGAGTAAATGACATTTGTATATGAAGAGTTCATGTTATTTACAGCACCCAACCACACTAACCCACCCACTAACAAGACCCGGTCCGGAAACCCGATCCGAACCACCACTTAACCGAATTT
>OVAP01006275.1:0-11960 GCA_900406295.1 Aurinia saxatilis
TGCCTACAAAACCGTATGAAGGTCTCTCAACTTTCTCTCGACTGCAGGAGTTCGTTCGTCGTCATGAAGCTCTCGTTCTCTCTTCCTCCCAATGCGAAACCCAAAGTCCAGCCGATTTCCGTTTCCGACAGGGAGGATGTTGTCGGTGAAGACAATCTTAAGGAGTTCGTCACTGAATACGATACTTCCGAAACCCGAACCGATTCCAAACCCAAAGTACATAATTCCCCCCACTCGAGGATACTTGGATGAAGCACCTCACAATGACCAACAAAAACATCGATCTCCCGCTTCACTCCGCTCCTGGTTTAGAATTTGAAGCTCTGAATCTGGGAACAGAGCCCGTGGAGCAGAGGAGAGATCTGGAATTTCCCGAATTGGAGTCGATGTTGAAATTCAGGAAAGAGTTGGAATCACTCCCTTGCAAATTTATTACTGGAAAATGGACTATAAACCTGGATTTCTTGCTCTATACTGGAATTTTGATTAGTTGTAGGTGTACAGTCTGAATTAGAATCTGGACACTGAAGTTCTCTCCGAGGCATGTGTCTGTTAAGTCTGAATCTATATAACACTGCTTGTCAAAGTCTTATACTCTTACTTTTGTTTTTGTCTACAAGAATTAAGGGACGGCTATGGCAATCTCACGTTTCCTCATTGTCCCCCAGAATTTGATTTGGATAATGCATCAAATTTGACATCGGAATTATAAACTTAATATGTAAGATTTAAAATCACATATGTATATACATGTATATATACATATTAGCGAGGAAAGTAAATCAACAATTAGTTTACAAAAAGAAAAAAAAANAAAAAAAAAGTAAATCAACAATTTCATTCATATGTTTTTTGTAACCATCATTTTCCCTCTTTGGCAAACAAAGTGAATGCATCAAATTTCTCAGCAATACAGTTTATAACGTTTTGATATACCTGATGAAAAACTATCATCATTATAGTTGTCATAACGTAACGAAATGGTGGACGTTTGTTCAACAATGATACAAGATATGATTTGAGACACTTGAACATGTGTTTCATGGACTTTATAAATTGCATTAGATAAGCTTGGAAATTACAACATTCTTTAGGCAAATTCCTAGTGTAGGTTTAATCATTTTCAAATATTATCATTTTAGCATCCACACAAAAAACAGTAATCCAGACAAGACCATTCAATATTTTACTTGTGTCATATATTCTTTGGATTGAATTACGATCTCATGGTAAACCATCCAACTTGGTATAACCTACACAAGGATTATTCTATATTCTATACCCAAACGAATTTTATTAATTGTAAAGAAAACTAATTTTTTAAAAAATTAGAACTGGTATTTTTGAAATATGTATGTCACAAATGGTACTTCTCAAAATCCCCCCCCCAATATATGATAAAATCTTTTTAAAATGTAGTATAGATAAGACTCGTCTTTAACATGAAAAATGCACGGTCATTAAGATTCAACTAAGAGATTAATTGTCAGTATTTAGTTTGTACATTTCTTAATTTCAGTTTACATTCTTGGTTGTGTTTGTATAGTATATTTTCCTCAAAGTGTTATACTTTTGTAATTTTATACCATAAACCTCGTGTATGATTATTCGGTTTTAATGTGAGAAAATCATAGTGAAATTTACTTGAATATAATCATATATATCAAATTTTCTCAATTCCTTCTTTTTAAAACCCATCTTTTGTGAGATATTTACAAAAGGACAGAAATATTGTTATATAAAAGAACTAGTCTAAGGATATGTATATTCGTTTTGACATAGATATAAAATTAAATTTAAAATTGATTATTTATAAATAATTAAATTATGATTGGTAGCCCGTAAATTTGTACATTTAATTCAAAATTTTATTCACTAATTAAAACTAGGGACTAAAAAATTGTAACAAAACCCAAAAAGGACTTATTTCTTTTTGATATTTAAGCTATTTCCTTGTTCTTAAAAAACCGAAAAGGAAAAGAGAATGAAAATTTAATTTTAGCCCTTTTTAACAATTCCGGTAGTTTTAAGGAATGCATAATTATTTTCATTTTGTTTCTTCAACGATTCTATTTTGTTAAAGCCAAAAACAGAGTAACTACAAGGAAGCATAGACGAACAGTGATTAAAACCATAAGACAAACATCGGCCTCAAGAGTTAACCCAAAAGATGGAAATGTAAACAGCTCCAACTCTTCATGTGTAGACTCAAATCTTCACTTAAGATTTCTGTGCAGATCACTTAAATGTAACCACCCGTCTTCACTTAAGTTTTGAGTCTAAACCAATTTGGTCTAGTCAAGTTCTCCAATGCCCAAGACCAACTTAAGATTTCTGCTTCTTCCTTTGATCGTACCTCAGTAAACGAACGTCTATTATGAAACAGAGCCATACCTTGGAAGTCACGAACCACCCATGCCGCACCAGACAGTTTTATTTATTTTGGACCAACACGTTCCAATGTTGCATTTAATTAACATAGGCTAGTCTGGCCTCGGAGGTTCCCACTTCACTGTCTTTTCTTCCACTGTAGTCCCATCTTGCACCAACGCTCGGTTCACTTCAGTCCAAAGCCCATTTAACAATCATGGCTATAGGAATGAATCTTGCTTCAAAAATGACTAGATTTCTGTTCTTCCATAAGTGCCATAAAAACCAAGGCGATATAAATAGATGATGTATATTTGGCTAATTGTTTTTCTCGATTAACAAAAAGTGCCTAAAAATTTGTAAATGAAAGATAAATTTCTAACTGAAACATTTTAGGCTCAGTTTTTCATTCAACTTTTTTTTTTCAGCAAAAGAATGGAAAATAATATATCTTTGGTTTGAGTCGTTCCAACATGCTCCGATAGACTGAAAGATTATTAATGCCAGTAGATCTTTCGAAAACTAGTGGTGTTTCCAAGAATAATGTTATGCTGGTTTATATGAGAAATTGAGTGTAATGCTGAAGTGAAAGATGGTGTGATCAAGATAGGATTAACATAAGACATTAAAATTCCACAATGGCCGAAGGACCTTGACAAGCCTCTTAGAATGACAGTAGCCAACAAAGTAGTGGAAAGAGACCTAAAGTCATTAGAGTGAGAACAAAACAGAGGTAGTAGCAGTGGCATGCCTTGAAACGTGAAGGGCAAATATTACCTTGGCCTAGGAATGAAATATCAAAGTGTTAATGATGACATGGTGTCGTTGTTCGAAGTAACTTCAAATTGGAATAAACGGTCAAATCTCCCCTTTATTTGAATGGGACAGATTACAATTCGATCTTTTGCTACTCTCAGTCAAACGAAAATGACTCTTCACTAGTATATTACTATATTCCATAATTTTAAATCATTTTGAAATTCACAATATATATATATATATATATATGTATTTTTGTCCTAATAGTTTCCCCAATATATTCCTCAAAGGTTTACATATTGCAACAAAGTATGTGTATTTTGATTCTTATATGCTACTTATGTATGGAATATTGAAGCAAGATGCTCTTTTCCTAGAGTAATTTATTGTTGCTGACATCTACTATTATACTTTTTAGTTCAATACTTTATAATTTTGGATTCCAAAAAGAGAGTACTGAAGAAAGTGAAGGAGGAGGAGGAATGGTTGGGAACGAGTTTTAACCATCTAATGAGGAATCTGCATGGTTGGTATTTGGTAAGAACCACTCCCTTTGAGTCAAAAAGCCTTTGACCGTCGAAGAACCACACAAGACTCTATAAAAGTTTATTTTTTCATTATTTAAGTACTTAGTTCTTTTCTCTTTTTGAATACAAACAAAATATTTTATCTGTGTTTATTCAAGTGAGTTAGACCAAAACGAATGGTGGAAATAATAATCAACTTTACAAATGGGTTTTCATAAATCAATCATTTCATGCGCTTTTCTGTTTCAACCATACGTTTCTTGTTAATACAGCGCTTGTTATTTGTGATTTGATTAGCTGGTGGTACCATAAAAATTCTACAAACTAAGTAATGTTGGAATTATGATATTTTTTAATAATTTGTTGAGATTTAAATTTATAGTGTTATTATTTAGTTGGTAAACCGATTTTGGGATCTCCAATTTTTTTTAATGATTTATCAGAATATTTTTTATCGAGTATTAATTTATATGTATACTAAAAAAATACTTATGCATTGCCCGAATTTTCTATATTACAAACTAATAACAAACATATTTTCATATTTTATTTATGCAAAAGTTCATTTTATTTGTGTAAATGGTGCTCTCACATAATAAACATGTATTCTTCTCTGAAAAAATCATATAATCTCAACAAACTTAATTAGCTTTAATGTGTTTTAAACTCAATTAACCAAATTTAATTATCTTTAATGTGTTACCTATTTTTTTCAGGAAACATAAAATCACATTTATATTGTTTTTAATACATTTATATTAATTTAGTTTTGTTTTTGACAATCTAAATGATTTTTCCTCAAGAAAAAAATATTAATTTAAGGTTAAACTGAAAAGATTAAGATTTTGTAGGAGTCTGATTTTTCTTAACTTATAACTTACCACCATTTCTTTAGAATAGTTGAAGAAGCATATAGGTAGAAGGTAGAGCACACGACAAATTACTGTCTTCATATATATATAATTTTCTTGAAGTTCCTTTGATATTCTTGACTTATGTTTTAGGTTTTCAGTTAATCTCGCTAATATTTGTTTTTATTTATTTTTTTAATATTTTTTTAATTAGAAATATATGTACAAATTAAAAATTGATGAAAGGACAAAGGTTATGAAAACCATCAAATCTAGAGATTACCATATTTTTCGTAAGCTTGGTATTTTTCAATTTCTTAAGAAAATTCAAATGACAAAAAAAATGCTTACATATATTTACTCATAGAAATCAGAACACCTAATGCATGATTACACATAACTCTCCAAAATAAAATAAAAAAACAGTATTACTAATTGTCTTACATGTTAATTATGTTCTCCAAACCAATGTATGATTAATTAAAAACAAAAAAAACAAAATGTATAACATGATGCAAAAGTGATAATATTTACTTAGAAATAAAATTTTACTGTTTTTATCCGTTTTGTGACATAAAACTAGTCAGACAAAAAGAAAGAAAAAATTAAAATTCTATGCTATATTTCACTATCACACTAAATTTTACAAGAAGTAGTTACAGTACTTCTTGTAACTACTCTTGGTAGGATTTTAACAAATACTATCAAGTTAATTATAGTATGATAACTCCCTCTTTCTAACAATAAAATGCAGTTTATACTTTATACAAAGATACGTTATTTGTTAAAATCACTCAAAACAAATATATATCCCTTAATTACGGTTTTATTAACCTTTTCCAGTAAATATTATCTATAAACTATGTCGGTTTAGCAACAACAGAGGTGCTTTTCTTATAGTCAAAAGTGCAACTGCAGAAGGTCTCTAGCAATCTTATGTTGTTTCAGGTGCTCCCTTATGGTTCACCATTGTTTTTAACAGTGAGAAAGTCTTGGCTTTGTGTAATGTTTTCTTCTCTTTCATTTAACATGTCCTTGTATGTTGTTAAGCTTGGGTTGGTTACAACTTACAATCCAATTACTTAGTAGTAAACTCTGACAAACTCGTGTGTTTTCTACTTTAATTTATGTTAAGATGTCAAAAAAAGAAAAAAGAAAAAAAGCAACAACAACAAAAGAGAACCCTATTGTTTTATCGTGCTAAGTTAGATTAATATGTAAAGCACCCAAGAACAAGTAGTGGTGAAAATCTTACCTATACGATACACACACGCAACAGTAGCGTCTAAGATTAACCGCACTATTCTTTGTTTTTAGATTTATATTGTTTGCTTTCTTCTCGAAACTAATACTGTATATTATCACATGGAGAAAGCATATGATTATTACTGATTTTTTAGATACTTTTTCTTAGATATATTGTATTGCCGACATTATTGTTGTTAAGAAAACAAATAAAATAACTTTTTTTGTTAAGGACCTAAACCTAATTTTGGCTGCCAAATCATGAAGTTCAAGAATGCTGATAGGCAACATAAAATATGCTACACGTGGAAGACACCTAATGACCTAAACGTCCATTCTGACTGCTACGTACGATGAATGAAACGAACGATAGTAAGTGGTTTTACGATTCGGGATTGATTCGAGATTGATTTGGGATAAGAATTACAATTTTTGCAATCATAGCATAACACATATATAGATTATGCAGATTTTGTAATCTCAAATTATTAACACGTATATGCAAGGAACTGCTTTCTTTGTGTCCGATTCAAATCTCTTTTATACATAAGGTTATTTTTTATATCGGAATATAAAAAATCTGACTCTTAAGAGTATGGGCCGAAGATTTACAACTGTCATTGGTTTATTAAAAAAATAAAAAATTTAACACATGTAAATTTGTGTCATAATACCATAGTTATTTGTAGGGTTTTTCAAACTCATCCAAATTCTTCAATAATATAATATTGTTCTTTTTGGACTAAGTGACAAATCCGCACAATTTTTATATTGAGTTTCTTCTTAAAAAATCACATACTAATTGAAGTTATTTGTGACTCGTATATTAGACATTCCTTGTTTAAACTTGGTGTGAGACTTGGATTAATATCCGAACGCCATCTCAAAATTTTCCTAGATCTTGATTTAATATTTTATTTAGTATATATATGAAATGATAAGTTTTTTTTAACTATTGATCCCTGCATTTAAATTTTTTTTAGTCGATTTTCTTAACAGTTAGAATTGCACTGCTAAGAAACGAGTCTTGATTGATAATCAACAAAAATATGGCGTTGAAAGATAACCATCAAATTTATTTATTGAATATAATAGCTACTAAGAGTACTAGTCGATATTTATTTGGATGGTTAGCAAGAAAGCTAACAGCCGGTCAAGGGACCCTTTATTTTGTTAGACATGCCAAAGTGACAAATCACCAATAAACTTTAAAAGCCTATATAAAAACCTCATTTAGTTTCTTTACTTTATTGTGACTAAAAAAAAGATGATTTATTTATTCAGTTTTATCTTTTTATTTTTATTTGGTTAAAGGAAAAAGAAAGCTCACTTAAACGACCATGATAATAATATAAACCAAGGTTTGGCATAAAAGTTTGACAGAAATATAATATACACGCCAAGGGTGCATACCACAAAAAATGATCGAATATTTCCCATTTTAAAAATATCTGAGACCATCAATGATTTATGTTCTCCTCTCTTTCATTTACATGTACCCTCTCTCTATATAAAGTGCACCATTGGCCTCGCTATTACAATCATCTCTCGAAGAAAACTCAAAAACACTTAGAGCGATCTAGAGTTCAAAATCTCTAGTTCCTCTTGTTTCCTTCACTAAAACCGAGAGGTCCTTCACAAAACAATCGAAATGGCTCTATCTCACAACACATTGGCATTTACATTTGGAATCATGGGTAAGTATCTAACCATTCATGCCCAACCATCAAATTTTATACAAAATTATTTACTATTCACATATATGTACATGTTATAAAAAAAACCACCCTTTGCTATATGTATATTTGCAGGCAATATCATATCGTTCATCGTCTTCTTGGCACCAGTGTAAGCATCATTGATCCCAAACACTTTCTTTCTCAATAGTTTTCTCTTTATCGAATAATAANACACCCTTTGCTATATGTATATTTGCAGGCAATATCATATCGTTCATCGTCTTCTTGGCACCAGTGTAAGCATTATTGATCCCAAACACTTTCTTTCTCAATAGTTTTCTCTTTATCGAATAATAATAAATAAATAAATAAATGTTTTCTTGTGTAGGCCAACTTTTGTTAGAATATGCAAGAAAAAATCGATCGAAGGATTTCAATCACTTCCTTATGTGTCGGCACTCTTCAGCGCGATGCTATGGATTTACTACGCGATGCAGAAAGATGGAGCAGGCTTCCTTCTCATTACCATAAACGCCGTGGGATGCTTTATTGAAACCATCTACATCCTTCTCTTCCTCACCTATGCTAACAAGAAAGCTAGGGTACGTTTCTTTTCTTTTATCAAAACATGCATTTATATATAACCAAGAAGCCTGATAAAATATATGTATATATACAACCCATAATTTCTCCGACTTAAGCTATCAAAATTGGGTTTAGCTGATGATATAAATAATGATGCAGATCTCAACTTTGAAGATGCTTGGGGTCTTGAACTTCTTGGGATTTGCTGCTATAATTCTTGTCTGCCAGCTCTTAACCAAAGGATCCAACCGCGAGAAAGTTCTTGGAGGGATTTGCGTTGGATTTTCCGTTTGTGTTTTCGCAGCTCCTTTGAGTATCATGGTACGTCCTTAATTAACACATACATAAACACACGAAACAACCATGCTAAAATAATATTCATTTCTTTTTCTGGTACCAGCATCTCTTTGCGTTTGCGTATATTATATAGTTTTAACATGCGAAAATGTTTTTTTAAATGATGCAGAGAGTGGTGATCAAAACAAAGAGTGTGGAGTTTATGCCTTTCTCTCTTTCATTGTTCCTTACACTTAGTGCCATCACTTGGCTCTTCTACGGTCTTGCTATTAAAGACTTCTACGTTGCGGTGAGTATCTTTTCATTTTTTTTCTTTTTCACAAATATAATAATGGACAGCAAAACATAGGATGATATTTATTATTACGGGTGGTTCATGTGTTGTAAGAGAAAAGAGTTTCCACTACGTACCCTTTTGTCTATACAAAGACATGAGAATATATGATTTGAGCCGTACTATATGCTCACAATCATATATTATATGATTGCNATTTTCATTTTTTTTCTTTTTCACACATATAATAATGGACAGCAAAACATAGGATGATATATATTATTACGGGTGGTTCATGTGTTGTAAGAGAAAAGAGTTTCCACTACGTACCCTTTTGTCTATATAAAGACATGAGAATATATATGATTTGAGCCGTACTATATGCTCACAATCATATATTATATGATTGCATTAAAGCAAACAGAGAATATTATTATTGGGATTTTACTGATGTGTGGTTTTATATTTTTAATTGAAGCTTCCAAATATATTGGGTGCTTTTCTTGGAGCAGTTCAAATGATTCTCTACATAGTATTCAAGTACTACAACAAAGCAGGAGTCGTCGATGAGCCCGAAAAGCCTAAAGCAGTGGCGGAACACTCCATTGACATTGCCAAGCTTTCTACTACTCCCGAATCTGTTCCCACTTCCGCGATACAGCTACAACCCGAGCAAGCTCATGGTGGTGATCTTGAGAATCAAATGGACAAGAAAGTTTCAGCCTAGATCTTAAAATTAAGTAGTTTTTGCATGACCGTTTAGTGATTTTATCAATAAGGTACCATTGAGTCGTGTTATTTCTCGCATTCAGTCTTTTTTTCCTAATTTCCTCATCATGTTGCTTTGAATTTCTTGAAATTGTAATGTCTCTTATATAGAAGTATGGGTTTTTTCTTTTCTTTTTTTGTCTAATTATGACAAAAGTATGGATATATTCTATGTTTTTGCTCTCACAAACTTTTCAATTCGAATTCTCTGTTCAAATAAGGCTTTACTTCCGAGTCTGATAGGCTTTGTTAAGGGTGCAAGAAGTTAAGGCCATAATTCAGTGATGACCATAACTTCACTACCATTTTTTTTTTTTAAAACAACAGCCAACAACTTTATTTTCACAAGTATACATATTTTAGAGACTTTTTGTACCTTAACAAATTATTACAGTAATGATCACAACATTTTTTTTTTTTTTACATAAAATTTAGATTCCCTCCGCTTCATAAAATATAACTTTCTTTTAAACCCCAAAAAATGTTTCAAAGAGATGTATGTTGACTAAATTCTAGGTGTAATTATTACTATTTTATCTTCTTTTTTTTTACATATCATATTTATTGTTTAAAGATATAGGTTTTAATTACTAAAAATAAAGGTTAAAATTGTTAATGTAAAAAAATTATAAATATGTGTGCATAACCTTAAACAATTTCTCATAACTCTACACCAATAATAATCAATTCCTTTACTTGAACTTAACAGTTTATTGTTTTATTTAATATAAAATGCCTAAAAAACTATCTTTCTGAAAAAAAAAACAAAAAAAATCATCTTCCCATAACAGAGGAAGTAATAATTTGTAACTAACCAATATAATGAACGGTAACCGATATTAAAATGGTAGAAAACAATAAAATTATAACGGTGTGAGATAGCGTTATTAAAAAGCTGAATGTATCATATATGTATGACACTGCTAATTGATATCTCTTATAAGATTAGTAATTATTAAAGTGGGATATCTCATATCATAGTGGTACGAAGTTACCAATCATACTCGTATTTACACTATATGTTGATATTAAATTATCAAAATTAATACCCCACTAAAAATAATTACATATCATGCAGAAAACAATGAAACAAAACATATATTAAGCCAAAATTGTATTTTAGTAACAATGAATCATTGTTAATTTGATACCTTAATTTTAGTGATTTGAGACTAAACTGGAGATTTCTATTGTTTACTCATATAAATTAACTTTTAGAGATTTTTTTTCTTGGATGGTGAGTGTTAGCTAGTACAAGCACCAACATGTGTACACGCAACCAAAAAAATCATCAAAAAATAATACTAGAAAAATCTAAGCAATGATATCTCAGATTGCTTTCTTTTTCGTTATCCTTTCTTCTTACCTTTCCCACTTCTCAATATGTTGTAATATAATTTTGCCCTGTTTGTTTCTCTAACCGTTTCTGTTTCCAGTTTTGCTGATTGGTGAAAACTAGAACACTACAGCTTTAACCACCTTTTATGCCAACGACCCTTTACGACAGCATTAAGGAGTTACACATCGAAAGAGCACAAAATGATTTCGAAAAAAAATAACGGATAGAAAAACCAGTTAGCAATATTAAAAATTTACTATATAAAAGAGAAAAACATTTTCCATAGCAAAGACAAATGGTTCATTGTGAGGATGACACATGTTTCTATTTGACATTAATAATAGTTTAATTAACTACTTATTAATAATTAAATAAACTAACCAAAATATATATATATATATAGATATATGTATTTTTCTAGAGTTCATAACATCATTTTAAACTCACCTCCTTATGACTATATAGTCTCAATTTCTGTAAATAACACTATAGTATTTTGATTTTAAATATATATTTATCAACAACAATAATGACATGATAATATGACGTGAGGAGAACCCAAACTCCACCCAAAATAATCCATGTAAAAATCACAAAATAAAGTTTTGTTTAAATAAAATTAAATATTTTGGCCTAATTAAAAATACATTCACTCACAATAATATTAGATAGAACTAATTACGATGTTCAATTATTAAAAAAAAATCACAGTGTATTCATGCTCGTAATGTGGTTTCCCGAGCCTACGTACAACATAGCTTGATAGTTTCAAATTTGGTTAGCTTTTTTCACTTAGAAAATATGGTATGCTTTATAAGTTATGGTTTTGTAATATTTTAGGGATTTTCAAGGTTTATGTTTTGTGACATTAATATGATTACTTGTGTGTGGATTAAATAATATGAACTTCTCACTCCATGGTTTAGAGTGTTCAAGCCCGCATGAGCCGCATCAGTCACCAACATTATTGGAAACTTCTTCATGTCTCAGTTCTTAGAATTATGTTCATTTGGTACTACATACCTTTAGATATATCCCTTGATGCTTAGTTTTAAGAAAACCAATTTTCCTCGATACATATTAAAGGTAAAAAATAAAAAAAATGTTTTCCAAAAAATATTTTTTGATATTGCTTGTTTAATGAGAAAAAATGGTATGTCGATGAGTGGTTTATTTATACTATAATATTGACTCTTATTTTTGTTTTCTATCTAAATAAATAATATTCGTGTAAAAAGATTCAGTGAGCTACCTAGCTATAAATAT
>OVAP01006277.1:0-11958 GCA_900406295.1 Aurinia saxatilis
TTCAAGCGAGTTGTGGTTAGCGAAAGGTTTTGAACGCTAGACACAAAAACTCATTGTTCAATAGGCCATCAAGAACTCACTGAATTTGTTGAACCACGCATGAGGAGCCTGTTTCAGACCGTGGACAACGTTGTGTAATTTGCAGACATAGCCAGGAAACTTGGCATGAACAAAACCAGGAGGTTGATTCATATAGACTGTTTCTGTATGATCTCCATGTAGAAAGGCATTTTTCACATCGAACTGTTTGATGTCCCACTTGGGAGATGTAGTTGTATGTAGTATAGACCTGACAATAGCAGTCATTACTACAGGATTGTATGTTTCAAGGTAATCAACACCTTCTTCTTGATCAAATCCATTTGCAATTAAACGAGCCTTCAGGTGATCTATGGTGCCATCTGCTTTGATTTTAGTTTTAAACACCCATTCGAAGCCAAGCACATTCATATCCGGTTGATATGGTACCAAGGATAAAGTCTTGGTTTTAATAAATGAATCATATTCTTCAGTCATAGCACCATTTCAACCAGGGTGTTTGAGAGCAGTAGTCACTGTTTTTGGTTCAGTGATTATAGCTTTTGATGCAAGAAGCACATACCGTGGATTAGGCTTAAAAATCCCTACCTTACTCCGAGTAGTCATAGGATGAGACTGTACAGGTGATTGCTGAGCAGATTGTATAGGAGACTAATGAGGAGACTGCACTGGTGATTGAGGAGCAGACTGTATAGGAGATTGTTGAACAGTCTCAGGAGATTGATGAGAAGTCTGTACATGAGATTGTTGAATAGTCTGTACAGGAGATTGCAGAGGAGGAAAATCTGCTTATGTGAAAAGAGTTGGCTCATCAGAAGGACCATTGTTGTCTTCAACTGTTGTTTCCATTTTTTAGAGTATCACAGAAGCTGAACTGACTGACTTTTCTATATATGAAGCATCTGTTGCAGGTTCCAACATTGCAGTGGAATCAGTTGCTTCTGAAGATAATTCATTGTACAAGGCAGACATAAGTGTTGTTGATCCTTGTGGTAAGAATGATTTGTAGATACCAGAGAAAGGAAACTGAGATTTTTCAAACAGAACATGTCTGCTTATATAAAATTTTCCTGTTGGTGGATGCAGACACCTGTAGCCTTTATATTTATCATTGTACCCCAAGAAGACACAATGTAATGATAGTGGATCTAACTTGTTGCTTGAATAAGGCCGGAGATTTGGATAGCAGGAGGAACCAAATACTCTTAGAGCTGAATATTCAGGTCTTTTTCCAAAGAGCTTTTCATGTGGACTCATTATGCACCTTAGATTGTCTTTTGGCAGAATGTTGCTCAGGAAATTTGCTGTAAAGAAGGCCTCTACCCATTATTCTTGAGGCGTACAGCTCTGAAACATCATGGAGAGGCCAAGCCCAACAATGTGCATGTGCTTTCTTTCAGCAAATCCATTCTGTTGTTGAGTATGTGGGCATTAAATCAACTGTTTTATGCCACATTTGATGAGATGTGAGACAAAGTTATTACTGCCACCTCCATCACACTGAAAAATTTGTATTTTCTCACCAACTTGATTCTCAACAAAAGACAAAATGCAGAAAAACTGTGAAGAAGTCTGACTTGAACTTTAAAGGGAAAAACCAACAATATCTGGAGTAATTGTCAATGAAGACATAAGACCGAAAACCTTGAAAAGAACATACAGGAGATGGTCCCCAAAGATCACAATGAATTCTTTCCAATGGTTTTGTAGCCTGGTAACTGGAAACAGAAAAGGGAAGTCTTGTACTCTTGCCAAGTTGACAGGAATCGTAGAGCTTCTTGGATACTTTATTGACTGAAATTGCAGATATAGAGGAGAGGTGTTGAAGAATCTCACTGCTAGGATGACCAATGCCTATGTGCCATACTTCATCACTCGTGGAGCATTGCCTCAGAGAGTAGATAGCCATAAAAGCAGCATCTTTCAATATATATAGATCATCATGCCTATTTCCTTGTGTTAAGACCTGTTGTGTTGCCTTGTCCTTCACACACAGACTATCACAGCCAAATTCGAACTTACACCAAGGATAGTCCTTCGTAAGCTTGGAAACAGATACCAGTGACTTTGCAATTTGTGGAGAAACCAAAACATCATTGAGTGAGAGATTACCTGACACTGTAGCTAGTGGAGCTGATCCTCTGTGAGTGATGGGAAGGAAGTTTCCATCTCCCACCATTACTGAATCATTGCTTTGATAACTCTGTGATGTCTGAAGATTGGTGGTGGAATTCGTTACATGTGTTGAAGCTCCAGTGTCAGGGTACCATTCGTTCCCTGAATAATTGTTGTTGTTATTGTTGGACACATGCATAATAGAAAACCCAGCAGCAACTTCTTCATTTTGATACTGCTGATCAAATCTCTTTCAACATTTAAAGGCTGGATGGCCATATTTTCCACAAATCTGGTATGTAGGGCGTGTATTGTTTCCTGCAGTTGTATTGTTGTTTGAGTTTTGCTGTGGAAAGCCTCTGCCTTGTGTGGAGTGTGACCCTCTTCCCCTGTTGTTTCCTCTGTTTGAATTTTCATTTCCTCGTTCATAACCAGTGGAGTCACTGAAATTGCTTCCTCCATTATAATCTGAAGCCCATTAAATCATTGACCATTGAAACCAGCAGAACCATTTAAACCAGAATAACCATGAAAACCATAACCATTTTGACCAGAAACCCCATTCTGACCACTTGAGTTCATATTTTGACTGACAACAAAAGCCATATGTGGATTGACAGAGCCTTGAGAAGCTTCATATGCTTTGCGTTTGTCATCAAATCCAACAAGTTGAGAGTATACAGAATCATATGACTGACCAGGGAAGTTGTTTAAAGAATTTTCAATGACAGCATATATAGCTTCATACTCTTTTCCTAGACCATGTAAAGCACTAAATATCTTCATGTGTTCTGAAACTGGAAGTCCTGTAGAAGCTAGTTGATCATAGATTCCCTTAACCGTGCTAAGATACTCACTCATAAACAAGTTCTGCTTAGTAGTGTTTTGCAATTTTCTCTGAAGCTCAAGCTGTCTAGATGTAGAAACCTTATCGAAGTGAGAATCGAGACCATACCATAATTCTTGAGACGATGTAAGGTGATAAACATGAGCCAGAATCTCTTATGAGAGAGATCCTAAGATTTATGAGTGTACAACTTGATCCTAACGGTACCACTTGATGAAATCCGGGTTGCAAACATCAGAGTTTCCATCTACAGACTTGATTGTTGAGAGAGGACAAACTTCAGCTCCATTAACATGTCCAAGAAGAAGCTGACCAGCTAGAAAAGATTTAAACTGAGATTTCCAAAGGAGGTAGTTTTTCTCAATAAGTTTGACATTTACATTCTGAGTTATACTAAGAGCAGAAATAGAAAAGCCATCTGTAGTAAGAGTCATAGCTCTGATACCATGAAAGCAGAGCTCAAGAACAGAGCGTTTGAAGAAGAAACTCTTATCTTATTTCAACTTAAAGATGCCATAAGGCTTACAATGGAGTTATATAGTACTTGGACTACACTCACTCTTAACCCTAGTTTACACATGTCATAATCTTAGCATTCGATTAATGAAACCAAAGGGCTGAAGCTATTAGTTGTTGTAATCATGTTGCTTATACTACACTTTTTAGCTGTCAAGATGCTTTGTACCGTTGCTTCCTTCTTATTATCCTTATTATCAAGTTGATTCATCTTATCAACATGTTTGTGTATGGGCTTTGTTGTGGCTGTCGTGGGCTGAGTCTTGTCGAGGCCCACCGAAGAATTCTCTTCAATATACTTAATATGGTAAATGCTTTGTGAGGAATCAGAGACAATTGAGTTCGAGTTTCTGGCCGGGCAAGTGTGTTTTGTTTGTGGCTCGGTTGGCTAAAAAACAGGAGAAATTGCTTGTTTGTTATCAACCGGTCACGTTGTTGTTGTCTCGTGCCATCTTGCCCGGTTGCAGCTGAAAAACAGAAATATTGCTTCATTTGCTTCGATGGTCTTTAACCGAACATGCTACTTTTCTCCCTTGCCCGGTTTCTCATCCCGAACGAGATCATAACAGAGAAAACTCCATCCTTTGCAACTTGTTGATAAGCCTGTACCCGTTGATATCCCGGTCTTGTCTCAAACAGAGACAACTTGTTGAAGACTCGTTGCAGTTGCAGGCTCGTTTTAGTGCAGTTGCAGGCTCATTGCAGGCTGGTTAGAGGAGAATTAGAGAGGACATGTCTCGATGGTCATCAAGTTTGGATGGTGGTATTGGTTCTGCCCGGTCACAGAGCACGGCTGTGGCTGGAACATATGATGATGCAGATTGAGAGTGAAACCAGGGTCATGGCATGGTTTGAGACCGGTTGCAGAGGCTTGTCGCAGCAAACAACAGAAAGAAAGTTCCATCGGACTTTGAAACAAGCAAGCTTCTTCTAATTTTTCTTCTATATCTCCACGGTCTCAAAGGTAAATCAGAGGTGACTCTCGAGCAAAATACCACCAACCAGTATGTCTTCAGGTTTGCTCAGTGGCCAGTTTAAATGCCTGGCCGAAACGAGAGAGAAAACACAATCTCCTCTAGCTTCATCTTGTCGCTACAAAAACCAGTCTTGACTCAATTTCCCATAAATTCTTCATACGGACTTCAAATCTCATGATTCCAAGTCTTAGAGAAATCTAACTCACTCCTCTATAACTATGCAAAATTTCAGACCCATTGAAGAAATGTATACCCGCCTTTTGTACTCAAACCTGAGACCCTTCAGTTTTATCCACTTAACCGAGGTTTATCAAATGGTCCAAACCAATCCAAACTCTCCAAAACTTCATCAAACTCTTATAAAGTCTTCATCAAGCACTCCTAGACACCTTGAGAAGCTCCATTGATTTTTATCCATTTTGGTACTCAATGCATATGATTTTGATGCAAAAATACAAATTTCCTAAAAAATGCATTTTAAATGAAGTTTGTAAGAAATATGATGATTATGCAAATTCAAAATGTTTATGCATCAAATGAATGATAAAAACATTAAAAATCTAATCTAATATGGACTCTAAATGCAACACATCACTACATCAGTATCTTACCACTATCTCGTTGTCCAACAGTCCAGACAGTGTGGAATGGATAATCAGTGGCAAAAAAAAACCTTTCCTCCCAGTGGGATGAGACCGAAAGTTCAGTAGCGCTCAATTATTTTATTTTAGCGTGAAATCCCAAGCACCAAATAATGGCTTGGCTAATGCTGCTTAATCGTTGTCCGACAAGAGGCATTCTTCTATCTTGGAAGTCTCAGGTCACTCGAAAATGTTGAAACATACAGCTATTGCATACTTGTTTGTAGAGAGGTTGAGGCTGAATCCAAAACTCACAACACTAAAGATCAAAGCAGATATCCTGAGGCAGTATAAATTCAAAGCAAAGGAAAACTCATGTATCAAAGCAAAGACGATGGTGATGAAACGTAACCCAGACACCACTTTTGAAATAGAGACAATCCCAGGAGCTACAGTTGGAAGCAAGCGAAGGTTCTACAGGCTTTATATATACTTTCAGGCACAAAAGAAGTCTTGATAAAAGACATGTAGGCCAGTGATAAGGTTAGATGGAGCTTTTCTAAAATGGGATATAAAGGGACAGTTGTTGGCTGCGGTTAGGAGAGATAGAGACAATAGGATTGTTCATATTGTTTGGAAAGTTGTGGAGATAGAGAATGATACCAATTGGGATTGGTTTGTCAAACTTCTAGCACCTGATTTAGATTTAGGAAATGGAAAGGCTTATGTTCTCATGTGTGACAAACAAAAGGTTAACTGTTTAACTCTTGTTCCTATCTTTTATTGTTTAACTATTGTTTGTAATCTAATGTTTGTCTATGTACTTGTAGGGTTTAGTGAAAGCAATAAACACGGTTCTTTTAGAAGCAGGGCATAGGCAGTGTTGTACACACATATATGAGAACTCGAGGAAAGGTGGGAAGGATCTGAGGTTACTAAGACTGTTTTTGAACATAGCATCGAGCACCAAATGGACCCTCTGAAGGACTACGACTCAAGTGCATATGCCTATCTTCTACGCACCGAACCAAAAACATGGTGAAGAGCATTCTTCAGGTTAGGCTCTGACTGCAATGGCAATCTCAATAATCTCAGTGAGTCATTCAATATAACCATCAGAGAAGCTATGAGGAAACCTTTGTTAGATATGTTAGAGGAGATTAAGCAGCAATGCATGACAAGAGATTATAGTAGGTCCAAGTTAATAAAGGCATTGAAAACAAGGTTTACAAAGAAGACACACAAGGAGTAGGATAGAGTTGAGAAGAAGTAAATTAATGTCGCTTGCGTTGGGAAATAAGGCTAGAGACAGAAGTTGAGTACAAAGATAATTCATATGTTGTGAGTTTGGAAGCACAAACATGTGCTTGTAGAAGTTGGCAAATGAATGTAATTCCTTGTATTGATGTTGCTAAGGTCATCCTTGGTCTGAGGAGGAAACTTTCTGAATTTGTTGCTGATTGTTACACAACAATAAGTTTCGTTTCTTTCTTTGTAGTTTTCTCAATGCCTTATTAGCTAAATGTCTGAATATGTTTCTTTATTTGTAGTTTTCTTTGTATGCCTTAATAGCTTGATGATGAATTGTGTATTTTGCTAATGAGGTAGCGTGAGGCTTACTCTTAATGGGATAATGGAGTTGCCTCAAACCAATAGATTATGTGTGATACCACCACCTAATCGAAATGGTAATCCTAGTAGGCCTAGAAACCATGATAAGCTGAAGTCCATGTATGAAACATGCTCAAATACCAAGTTAAGCCGTGTTAACAGAATTATCACATGCTCAAAATGCAAAGAGGAAGGGCACAACAAGACAACTTGTTCGAATAAAACTGTTGAAAGTCCACTTAAGAAACCAAGAGGAAGACCAAAGAAGCAGCAGGTTTGTGTTTGTATATGAGTTTCTTAGTTATTATCATTGTGTATGTTTCTAATCTTTAAATGTTTCTTTTGTTTCATATTGCAACAGGGATTTCAATTTGATGACTCACAATTCTTCTTCCCTCTAGTCCCAGTCTTCACAACCTCAATCCTCATAAGCTCAATCCTCACAAGCCCAATCCTCACATTCCTCAAGACAAGACCAAGCCTCATAAACACACGGATGGGGTCGTTGGTTTTTCTAGATGTCATAAGCTCAATCCTGTTTTATGTTATGTTTCATTAAGTTTTTGTTAAACACTAATATGTTATGGTCTAAATTGTATCAATCATGTTGGTTTTGCATATAGTTTTATGTCCATTTGTTTGTTGCAATGTTTAAGACTGTTTGTTGCAATGTTTGTGTTAGTTTTAACACAATGTGTATGTTTTGTTGTAATGTTTTAAGACAATGTGTATGTTATGTTGAATTCTTTGAATCTTATATGGATTTGGAAGTTTACATATAATGCATTCTTTGAATTTTTTTAGTTCTTTGATATTGTGCAAACATTGATAACCAAATACAAACACAAGCACAATAACAATCATCTTGTTTAACATTAACACAAACACAAGCGTTCAACACAACTAGTAAGTACTCATATATAAGCCACTTGATTTTTTAATCATAATGATGACAACACATACCAAAATTAGTAAGCAAACACTCTCAAAACCCACCTTCATCATCAAGCTAAGACTCTTCAGTTCAATCTTGGCCTTTCTCACTTCTTTCATCAGCTCCTCGTTCACATTTTTTATGCATTTGATCTCCACTTTTGATTTGCTAATATCGGACTCAAAACTCTCAACCTTCACCAATTTTTCTTCTACCTCTTCGAAAATTGCTTCCTCAACCCATTTAAACAAATTATCATGTATAGAAACATTGCAAAACATTGCAATAACAGATCGTGTTACTTACAATTCTTAAACATTAATTTCAAAATGAACATTATCGGGTTCTTCATGTCATTTGGCTTTTGGGCTATGGATGAGAGCAAAATACAAATGAAAGCTATGGATGAGATCAAAAGACAAATAAGACCTAAGGATGAGAGCAAGAGACAAATGACATGTTCACGGGCTATGGATTTGAGAAAAATTTAAATGACAAAGCTTATAAAAACTTACATCTAAAAAATAGGACATTTGAAGAACAGGCTTGCGGGATTTTCTTCGTTTTCGACGTTTTGATTACACTATTACGCCCACATTCACATTTCACCGGAAATCCACGAATTCCCATCGTATTGACATACGAATCTTCACTTCCCGAACTCATTATCCAACAATTGAATAAGAAACTTAGTCAATCGAAGCTGTTGCAGAGGAGAAAACAGAGGATCTTAGGGTTCTTGAGTGTTGAGGAAAAGCCCCAAATCAATTTTGGATTTTGAGAAATTAGGGTTCGTGTGACCTTTAGTAATGTTTGGCTTCGAAAACAATATAACATAGTGTGCTCCATATATACTCGAAAGTGTCACTAGCTCAGTGGCTATAACCCCCTCAGTTTAACCCGACTATGTGAGTTCGATTCCGTTTAAACGCAAGATTTTTTATAACAAACTCAGCCAAAACAACGTCATTTACGTTTTCTTCTTCAACAAAACTCATAGATGATACGATGTCGTTTCCTTTAACGACAATAATTAATGGCGTTTAATTTTTCTTTAAAAAAGATAACGGTGTGCTAATTGGCAAGTCAACGAAACTTTGTAATCAAATTTGAAAGTCAATGAAAGTTTAGTGTTTATTTGGCCATGGCAAAAGTTCGTGTCTTTTTTGCCATTCCTGCAAAGTTTAGGTTTTTTCTTGCCGAATCCCCCAAAGAAAAGGAAAAAGGAGATGAATCATCATGAGAGAAAAAAAAAAGAGGGAAAAAAGGACAAAAGGAATTGAGGGTAATAGTGTCAACTGACAAAGTAATGAAGAACATTTGTAAATGGGGGGATTTCAACAATGCTCCTTTTACTATATCACTTTTCACAAATACCCATCTTTTCGGTTATTTTTTGAAAAATATATTAGTTTTAATCTAAATTACCATATTTAATATTTTAAAATATTCAGTGATGTTGTATAGGGTTGTAGGGTTTAGAATTTAGGGTTTAAGGGTAAAACCCTAAAACCTAGAATTTTAAATCCTAAAAAAGGTTTTAATCCTTAATAAATATAATCCTCCTAAAATATAAACCCTAATACATCAAACATAAACCCAAATAGTTAGTAAAGCACTAAAGCATAATCCTACAAGATTTAAGCTCTAAATTAAATCTTAAATCAACCCTAAATCAAAACACGGTATTTTTGAAAAGAAAAAAAGGAGTTTTTTGAAAGGGGCATTTCTCAAAATTTATCTTTCTAAATACAGGCACCAATTTTGAGTTTTTCCCTTTAAATAGTCATCTACAAAAAATTTGGAAGACTTTCCAAAAATATTAGTAAATTTTCTTCAAAATATCAAAAAAAATTCGAAAAAAATATTTTTGAATTATTTTTATTTTAAAAGAAATACATTAAATAACTTTATTATAAATATGATGAAATTACAAATGGATAATAATGTCTTTTTATTAAAAGAAATGGTATTTTAGGAACTTTTGAACTCTTGTGGTATTTTTGTCCACTAAATAATTAGTAGATAAAAATACCATAAGAGTTCAAAAGGTCCTAAAAACTTGTTTGTTACATTTTAGGTATTCTAAGGACTTTCTCATTTTAAAATCTAGTTTGTTACATTTTATTTTTAGATTTAAGATTTGATATATTGGATTAAGAATTTATGTAAGGGTGTTATTGTAAATAGTAAATACCAAATATAATACTATGAGATTCTCTTCTAATTTTTATATGGCAAATAGAACATGATGATGTTCTCATTCATAACCACATATTCAAATTTTGAAAATTTTATCTGTTTTCAAAAATCCAAATCATATTAGATATTGAAAAAAGTTTATTATCTTTTACTAAGATTCATAAATTTAATTAATCGGATATAAAGTGACTAAATTATGAAACAATTATAAGCAATCGAGTAATACATTTATTATATTTATTTTATAGTGAAATGTTTCATTGTTAAGAAGAGAAGGGGTCTTGGTTACTCAATTTATTATGGAGTTCAATCTTAATGTTCAGTTGGCTCTAAGCTTCATGTTCAGTTGGCTATCGATCATGACGATGTGTTCTCGTTCATAATTATATATCCAAATTTTGAAAATTTATCTGTTTTTTAAAATCCAAATCATATTAGATGTTGAAAAAGGTTTATATTATTTTGCTAAGATTCATAAATTTAATTAATCAATTATAAAGTCACTAAATAAAAAAAACAATTATAAGTGATGGAGTAATACATTTATTATTTTTATATTATAGTGGAATGTTTCATTGTTAAGAAGAGAACAAAATAGACTTTTTGTAAGTGGTCTTGGTTACTCAATTTATTATGGAGTTGAATTGGCCATGAGTTTAATTTCATTCTACATTTTTTGTTAGATACCAAATTAACCCTTTATTTTATTGTAACACAAAAAAATTAAAAAACTGATCAGAGGTTATTCGCGTGTCGTTTGTAGCTTTACCAAAATCATAAGCTAACCACAAGCCACTTAATGTATTTGTAGTATAGTTTGGGATCGAATGACTACAAGAGAATGACTAACACTTTATGCACATTAAATCTTAATAATGCTAAAGCAATCAAGAGTTGTTTGGTTTGTAACAAGTGAAAGAAAACTGTAAGACCCCACCCCGCCCGGTACAAAACCAATGACAAATTGGAGTCTTAAGACAACGGTTTAGACACTAAATCTTTACGGAGCCAAAACAAGCGATGATCAAGAACATGGCGCCACATTAGCAAACACCACTAATGCACATTTCTTAACTCAACCACATAACCCTGAAAAAGAGGGAAGAGGAGGGGTGAGTAACTCAAGGTTACTCAGTGAGGGCGAGCAAGCTCACCAACTCCACCAATACAACAGATACAAGCTTACCAGTCAACACACATACCATACTCATCAAGAATTAATACAAGTACAACCATTATCTCATTCAAATCAGTTAACCGAATTCAACTAGCCCTAATTGCTACCGAATCACTACCGAATTTCTACCTAATCGCTACTGAATTGCTACCAAATCAATACCGAATCATGCAATATCTACCGAGTTCCGAATAACATGGCAACTTATTAAACTCATAAACACACTCTAGTCTCATAATCCTGCAATTTCTTTCAAAACAACAATCCTCATGACATATAAAACATACAATGACATATACACATAGATATAATCCTAATTAGCTCATCACACATAACACACAAAAGTCATGACATGGTCTTGATACACAAAGTTTTACCCTATGTATTTCTAATTGCAAGTGCACAGGCAAGTGTAGCTATAGTACTTAAGGATCGAATCCCACAAAGACCGAAAATAATATGCAACTAGTTGAAATAAATTCTAATTAAATGCAAGAACTAGGTTTTGAGGTTTCCTACTGTAAACTATTACTAACTATGGTTTAAAGAGGGTTTTTAATCTATTAAAAGGTGTTAAGCTATTGGAAAGTTCAGTTAAGATGAATAACCTACGTCTGGAAAGTGATCAGTGTCGATCGACACCATGCTGGTGTCGATCGACACCTCTTGGACAGGAAGACATGATAGGATTAGTTCTCAAACGAGGAATCCTGCAAGTCTATGGTCCAACTCTTGGTGTGACATCCTAGACATGCATCTAGACTACCCAGTTCTCACTATGATAACCTATATTAGCTAAGTTCAAACAACCTAATCTCTTAGTGAAACTATGAACCTAAACTATCATTAAGACAAATTCCTATTGTTCAACTAGCAAGTTATAACCAAGTCTCCTTGNTAACTAGCACGTTATAACCAAGTCTCCTTGAGAAACGACCTACTAGCTCTCTTAAGGTTGA
>OVAP01006278.1:0-11957 GCA_900406295.1 Aurinia saxatilis
TACTAGTGGTTAAGTATTTTAGTTCCATTTCCCTTCATGCGGGCAATTATACAGAGAAGTCTTAGTCTATGGTCTCTATCGAATTACTTTATAAGACAATGTTTTTATGATGTTTGACTACACCAATAATGACGTTGACTTGTTTTTTTGGAAACAGGGGATGATGAACAATTGTTGGTTCAGGATCAAAACCAATGTGTGTAAGCCTCATAGAGGAGAGATTGGGATTGTTTTCGAGCACCCGACCCGACCCGGGAACCAATCGGGCGGGTGGATGGCTAAGGAACGTCAACTCGAAATCTCCTCGGAGTCAAACCAAACTTTGAAGAAATCTGTCTCATCTCCTTTCATGAATACTTCCTCAAAGATGTATCCGATGTCCGAAGTTCGAAAGCATAACTCAGCTGAATCCGCTTGGATCATTGTCCATGGTCATATCTATGATTGTACACGTTTCTTGAAAGATCATCCGGGTGGCACGGATTCGATTCTCATCAATGCGGGGACTGATAGCACTGAAGAGTTTGAAGCTATTCATTCGGACAAAGCTAAGCAGCTTCTTGAAGATTATAGGATTGGTGAGCTTATCACATCGGGCTATGACTCTTCTCCTAATGTTTCGGTCCATGGTGGCTCGAATGTAGATTCTTTGTTAGCTCCAATCAAAGAGATAGCTCCTAAACAGAACATTGCTTTGGTTAACCCGCGAGAGAAAGTCCCGGTTAGACTCATCGAGAAGACCTCGATCTCTCACGATGTTCGTAGGTTCCGATTCGCGCTGCCATCAGAAAATCAACAGCTTGGTTTGCCTGTGGGGAAACACATTTTCCTCTGCGCCAACGTTAACGACAAACTCTGTCTTAGAGCTTATACTCCGACTAGCAAGGTTGATGCCATTGGACATATCGATTTAGTCGTCAAGGTTTACTTCAAAGATGTCCATCCAAGATTCCCCAATGGAGGACTCATGTCACAACACTTAGACTCGTTACCGATCGGGGCAGTTTTGGACATCAAAGGTCCACTAGGACACATCGAGTATANCATTGGACATATCGATTTAGTCGTCAAGGTTTACTTCAAAGATGTCCATCCAAGATTCCCCAATGGAGGACTCATGTCACAACATTTAGACTCGTTGCCGATCGGGGCAGTTTTGGACATCAAAGGTCCACTAGGACACATCGAGTATAAAGGCAAAGGTAACTTCATGGTCAATGGTAAACCTAAGTTTGCCAAGAAACTAGCCATGCTTGCTGGAGGAACGGGCATTACTCCTATCTACCAAGTTATTCAATCGATACTGAGCGACCCAGAGGACGAAACCGAGATGTTTGTGGTTTACGCAAACCGAACCGAGGATGACATACTTGTGAGAGAAGAGCTGGAAGGATGGGCTAGTAAGTTCAAGGATAGACTAAAGATTTGGTACGTTGTCGAAATCGCAAAGGAAGGTTGGAACTATAGTACCGGGTTTATAACCGAAGCGGTGCTTAGAGAACATATTCCAGGAGGTTTAGAAGGTGAATCCCTCGCGCTCGCGTGTGGACCACCTCCTATGATTCAGTTTGCGTTGCAGCCTAATCTAGAGAAGATGGGTTACAATGTGAAGGAAGATCTCTTGATCTTCTAAGATTTGATACTATTCCTAGAGTTTTATTTTGTTGTTCAAATGTATATTGTATAAATTGTGTTTATATTCCATGTTGTATTGTTATTGATGATGAAAGCTTTGCAACTCAGACTTTTCGTATTTTTAGTGTTCACTTTCTTTCGTATGTATCATGTTATAGACCAACCAAAGTTTGTTCGTATTCCACACACACACATGCATAGGAGGTACGTAGCTACCTTTTCGACCTTAAAAAAAAAAGAAACTAATAACAAAAGAAACTTCCTAAATAAAGAGAGATAAATAAAAATGGAAAGAAAACGTATAGCCGCGACCCCGGTAACAAAGAGACGTACGTCCCCAACCACTGAGGAGACGGTAAGAACGTTGTTTCGTGCTCACAAGGGTCAACAATGTATATAAAAACCCCCTCTTGTAGTTTGTCTTTATTCGTGATATAGTCTCGTCTCTCGAGTTTTATAAATCACTACATAATTATATATGTTCTTCTGTAAGATTATGCAGTATATTCAATTATATGGATTAATTTTTAAGATTTTAACCTTTTCAGTATATTTAAAATTTTAAGAGTTTAGAAAATATCGGGTATAATTCATGAGTCTTCTTCACAAAATCTCGTCATAAAAAAAAACCTTGTCATCATATGCATGCATGCCTATTTGCCACACAAAACTGTAAAATTCACTAAGGCAAGAAAGTCGTCAATTTTAAAAATACCCTCCTTCATGTGTCAAAAAATTTGTGTTACCCTTCTCAATCTTTACCGAAAAATAAAATTTTGAATCCTAAAATTTTGTATAACGATCTCCTCTCTTCTCTCTCACGAATCTCACGCTTTGTCTCTCGCAAATCTCACAATCATCGATCTTAAGGGTCATATCATTGATCTCAGAGGTCATATCAGATCTTCTCTTTTCGAAATCAGACTTGTTTCAAAAATTTGAAGGAAATTTCAATTTCAGATCAGTCATATCCTTTGAATTTTCCATCGAAGTCCATGAAATTGAAAAAAGAAAAGAAATGTAGAAACAAGCAAATTTGATGTTTGTGAGAGATAATGATTTATGAATCAATTTATAAGCTGTCCAATTCTATGTTCATTCCTCTTTGTAACAAAAAGAAGCATACTTTATGAATCTAATGTATAAAGAGAGTTATTGTAAAGTTTATAGGTATGTAAGGTTTTATAAGACAATTAAAAGAGTTGTATAAATCACTTAAAATATTTTTATAAGATACTAAAACGGTTTTATAAGACACTTAAAAGGTTTGCTAAACTTTTTATATTACACTAACCTCTTTTTTTTATGAGTTTTCGTAAAGTTAAAAGCTTTTTATTTATGCTTTTATAAGCTTTATAAGGTACTTAAAATGGTTTTATAAGGTATTTACAATTTTTATAAGGCACTTAAAATAGGGACATTTGGTTTAATATTATAAAAAATATTTGTTATTTGAAAAATAAGTGACATTTGAAAAAGTTTGTAACATAAGTTTTTACTCCTAAAATTACGAAAATATCTTTATTTAAATATACCATTTTGAAATGTATTTAATTTAAAATATATAGTATATTTTCGTTAAAAAAATTATTAAAACCGATAATATACCACATTACGTACGAATTTATATGTATACTTGTCCTATTATGAGGTAACCCATTACGTACGTAGCCCAATTTTTATTATTTGTGGACATAGGCTATTTTTATAATTCATATATAACATACTGTTAAAACTAATATTTTTTTTCTTAAAAACATGTATGAAATTATTATTTTTTTATCAAAGAGATATATCCATTTATTAATTATTTTTTTTTGTTGAAATTATTTACTTCTGATTTCTTAAACATTATCATTTGTTAAAGAAAAAAACATAAAATAAGGATAGAATGAGCTTTTAACATATCAAAAACTTATATTTCAAATTTTTTGAAATGTCACTTATTTTTTCAATAACGAAATTTTTTATAATATTCACAAAAATTTCCTCCATAAAATATTTTATAATGTATTTAAAAGGTTTAATAAAGCATTTTAAAAGGTTTTATAATGTACTTAAAAGATTTTATAAGACATTTAAAAGTTAACTCAGCTAATTTATCACACTAACCCTTTTATAGAGTATATATAGATTTTCATAAGACACTTAAACGATGTTATAAGACAGTTAAAAGAGTTTTATAAGATACTTAAAAATCAGAAAGAGAGATTGTGTAACGCGATGAACAATGCAAGATTAAAGATGCTGTGATGAGCTTTGTCAATTAAAGATATTCCGATGAGCTTTGTCAGTTTTAGGAGTCAGTTTCCAAAGAGATCTCCAAACTAACATATGAATTTTTTTGTGGATGGTGAAACTGGAAGAGGAACTAGATGGATGAAAGAAGGTTGAAGAGACAAATTTTTCTAATTTCAAAGAGATCTTAAGTATGCCATCTGAAATCTCAAAGCTCAAATCTCACATTTTTTTGTATTTATGGAAGGGGAAGAGAGGGGAGAGAACTAAGAAAGACAAGCCAATTCGACCATATACCAAATATGAGATATAAAATCTCAGATCTTATATTGTTTTGTAAATGGTTGAAACCACACAAGGAGTTTGAGAGAAGTAAGGCAAGGAGGGATTGAACGAAAAATGGTTGATTGCGTAGATATACATGTACTATAGCAAATAAAGTTGTTTCACAATGAAGTTTTTGCATCTTTGTTTTACGACATGAACTATTTAACTCTATGATTTTGGTACACAAACTTTATTTACACTTGACATATGATCAAATGAAATTAAATCGGTCATTAACCAGGTCATTAGTGGTTTAAAATCAGGTTTAGTGATTAATTAATATATTTTTTTAAAGAGTTAATAATGGGTAAACTTTGTAAATAGACATGTACTATAATGATTGATACACCACAAACTTTTTTGCTCTTTGATTTATATCACAAACTATTTTTTTCCTGTGACAATATTAAGGACACACTTTTATTAGTTGTTTCAGATTTGAGCTTCCAATAACACAGCAAGACTGTGAGTAATGATTCTAATGGATCTTACTCTCAATTACATAATACTCCACCATCATTCAAATTCTTTGGCTTAGTCATACTTCACTTATGATTAGGTTTTGCGGTAACGTTTGTTCAACTTTCCAATTTGAAGTCGTACCTAGTATTAGTTATTATATTAAAGTAGCATCCATCAAAGATAACACTAAACGAACTCGTGGTAGCTCGAGCTTTGAGGAGCAACTGCATTATCAATCATCTTTCTTTGATTCACGTACTTCATCACCACCATCTGTACATATGAACATATCATTAAACACTAAAGATGTCTCTTCAGTTTCTAAATTGAATATGGGAATTGTGTGTACCGAAATTCACACAACCATAAAATTGTCTTAACGAAACTTTTAAGGGATCGTCGACTATCTTATGTGTGAACCATTTGAAACCACGAAGGTAAAGAAAGCAAAGAACAGTAAAGAACAATGAACGGAAGATTAAAACTATGGATGAAAACGAGATTTTATTGCTAGAGCTCTCAAGGACTCAGAGATTTTCAAGATACATTATGAGTCATGACTAGCAATCTATATATACTCTCAGCTAAACCATCCTAAGTCCTAGGGCTTTTACTTTTCTTCATGGGCCGCCTTCCATTTCCTCGTAGATAGCTTCTCATATAATTTCCATTTGTCCGATGTGCATCGGACAATTTTCATTTCTCCGATGATCCTTCGGAAGTTTTCCTTTTCGTCGCAAAACAATGGAAGACTTCCTTTTTCGTAGATAAATCCTCGAATCTTCACTAATCTTCTAGTATAATGGTTCATAATCTGTAGAAAGGATTTGCTCGATGGTCGGTCCATGATGAAGTATCGGACCATTAAGCTTGTCGAGAGTGTCGTCGGACTTATGGGTCGCATTTCGTGATACTGTGACTTTGGATTGCTTCGTGGATCGCATGTTCTCGTTGTAACTAAGTAATTTGACTTGATTTGGTCGACTGAATAACATTGAACTCGATGATTGATGTTATCCCGCGACTTATGATGCATGTATTGGGCACGAGAGGCATTTTGACGATGTTCTGCAACCCAAATGATGTTGTTTGGGTCGCAGGAAGTGCCTGTGAAGAGAACATCGACCCAACTATTGTTTAAGTCGCAGGAATTGTTTGTGAAGAGAACAGGTGAGCCAGTTTGGTCATTTTGGGTAGCGGGAAGCGTCCATGAAGAGAAGTGGCGTGCCAGTTTCATTGTATGTGTCGCAGGAAGTGTTCCAGGAGAGAAGTGGCGAGCCAATTTGACTGTCTGGGTCGCAAGAAGTGTTCCACGTGAGAAGTGGCAAGCCAGTTTGACTGTTTGGGTCGCAGGAAGTGTTCCACGAGAGAAGTGGTGAGCCAGTTTGACTGTCTGGGTCGTGGGAAGTGTCCCAGAAGGAGAAGTGGCGAGCCAAATGTTCCTTTGGGTCGGGGGAACTGTTCCAGAAGGAGAAGTGGCGAGCTAAATGACTTTTTTGGGTCGCGGGATGTCTCTCCGTAGAGAAGTGGCGAGCCAAATGCATTGTTTGGGTCACGGGATGGATTCGACTTGCACTTCGAATCGTGTATGAAGTTGGCTAGCACTTCGACTTGTGTACAAAGTTATCTAGCACTGTGAATCGTGTACAAAGTTGGCTAGCACTTTGAATCGTGTACGAAGTTGGCTAGCACTTCGACTTGTGTACGAAGTTGGCTAGCACTTCGAATTGTGTACAAATTTAGCTAGCACTTCGAATTGTGTACGAAGTTGGCTAGCACTTCGAATTGTGTACAAAGTTAGCTAGCACTACGACTTATGTACGAAGTTGGCTAGAACTTTGAGTCCTGTATGAAGTTGACTAGCACTTCGACTTGTGTACGAAGTTGGCTAGCACTTCGAGTTGTATACGATCCTGAACTTCTTGTTGATCCAACTATCCATTTTCACGGTATCAATCTTAGGGGGTGAAATCTAACCTCCACAAGAATCCCTAGCCAGTCTCAGAACAATGGTGACTTCCCTTCATTTATGTTGGTTCTAGAGGTTAGCAAGTCTGTTGACGAAGACAACAATATTTTTGTCGATCATCTGCTTGCATTTCAAGAAATTGTTTGTCAGATTTTAAGCCCTGAGAATCTGATGAAGAAAGCGCGAGTAAATCATATCAAGGTTATCTCAAGACTTAGGAGAGAGAAATGGACATGGCGAGATTATTTCTTTGTGTTTCATTTCTTGCTCTTTCATGTTTTTATTGTAGATCATCATCAATCCACATATTCAAAAATAGAACGAGTTCAAGAACAAGAATAGGTTCCAAGATACATAAACCATCATTTTCACAGGTCATCCGGGATTAGCCACCAAACAATCCAAAATCCGGTTTAAGTAATGGAGCAAACATAAACGCTCTTCTGAAGAAAACGCAAAATCAGTCCACCAAGTACTTATAACAAATCTCTTTCGTTTATTTTCGTTCATCATTTGCATTAGTCACAAATCATTAACCCTCATGAGACCAAACTAATATATATATATATATATTTATATATTTCACTCTTAAACCGACTTATATTTGATGATGGTAAGGTGAACGTGTCTCTTAGTGAACACGAAAGGAAAAATTGTGGGGGTCGGATTTCACCCCCTAAGATTGATAGCATGAAAGCGACTAAGTGTTTTCATCAAGTATAAAAAACGGCAAAAGCACTTAGATATCGAACTAAGTAACAAGGCAATTTATGAGGTGCAACTCATAAGTCTTCTTCCCAAAGACAGAGCCTGAGCATAAGTCTACGGAGAGCACACAACTTGTGTTTCAAAGGATCGTCTGTTTAACATAACATGCTACGAACTTTGATGACCTCAGTGATCTTTCATTTAACGAGCGTTGCGTTTAACCAAGCTCAAGGGAACATCTCGTGACCTAAATTGATCATACGAGTCACCATTTCTCTCTGAAATAAGTTCCAAGACCTGGACGAGTGTCGCATGACGCCTCTTCTCCTATACATCATGATCCGCGACCTAGACCAATTATGTGGCTCGCGGGGATCTTCTCTGGATGACCACGGCTCACAACTTCTTCTTTGCATGGGCGACCCGCAACCTGGAATAGGAACTGGGTCACAGTTTCTCCTCGACGAGCTTCCGCGACCCGACAACTATCGTGGCTCACCGCTT
Source organism: Aurinia saxatilis (assembly GCA_900406295.1). Lineage (NCBI taxonomy): Eukaryota > Viridiplantae > Streptophyta > Magnoliopsida > Brassicales > Brassicaceae > Aurinia > Aurinia saxatilis. The sequence continues at coordinate 7,844 of OVAP01006278.1, forward strand.
CACTTCCCTGATGCGACCCGCAACCCACAGACTAGCATCAGCTCGCCGTTCCTTCATTAAGACCTGGAGTACGACCCACACTGCTCGTGTGGCTCGCCCTTCGCGTACAAGGGCTTGTCCCGCGACCTCGGTGCTGATCTGGCTCGCCATTCGTCCCAGGGTGAGTTCCCGCGAGCCAGCCTTGTCGTGGCTCGCCATTCCTCTTATACAATGTTCCTTCCCGTGACCTAGATAGATTCTACGGCTCGCCAGTTGTCTTCAGAAGTACTTCCCGCGACCCGGAGACCAACTTGGGTCGCTCATTCTCGTCTGAGGGAAGTTCCTGCGACCCAACTCACATTGTGGCTCGCCATTTCCCTCTCCAGATAGTTCCCGTGACCTGAGCACTTCTGTTATAGTCATAGGACATCATCAAACTGCCTCCCGCGACCCAAACATGCATTGTTGGTCTTGGACTGGCCTCAACTACCAAGCTTTATACCATTCCATGGATCTGATCAAGTCAAACAACCTAATTCCAACGAGAACATGTGATCCATGGAGCAATCCTAACTCACATTGTCACAAAATGCGACCCATAAGTCCAATAACACTCTCGAAAAGTTAAACGGTCCGATCTTTCTTCGTGGACCGACCATCGAGCAAAGCCTTTCCGTCAGATTATACACTTTCATACTAGAAAATTTGTGAAGTTTCGAGGATGTATCCACGAAAAAGGGAGTCTTCCTTTGTTTTACGATGAAAAGGAAAACTTTCGAAGGATCATCGAAGAAATGGAAATTGTCCGATGCACATAGGAGAAATGGAAACTACCTAAGAAGCTATCTACGAGGAAATGGAAGGCGGCCCATGACGAAAAGAAAAAACCCTAGGACTTAGGACGGTTTAGCTAAGAGTATATATAGATTGCTAGTCAGAATTCATAATGTAACTTGAAATCTCTTGAACCCTAGAGAGCGATAACAATAAAATCTCATTTTTCATCCATAAGTTTTTATCTTCCGTTCATTGTTCTTTACTGTCTTTGCTTTCTTTGCTTTCGTGTTTACAAGTGGTTCATACATAAAACAGTCGACGATCCCTTAAAAGTTTTGTGGTTTTGTGAATTTCGGGGCAAAAAAAAATGTAGTTTGTACATTCCATTAGAATCATAATTTTGTCGCATTGTTGAGAGGTAGCATCTAAAAAACTAATGAAAGTGTGTCATTTTTAGTATTATCATAGAAAACAGTAGTTCGTGGCGTAAACCAAAGAACAAAAAAAGTTCATGGTGTCTCAGTTTTAGTCACTATAGCACATGTCTATTTACAAAGTTTACTCATTATTAGTTTTATTAATCTGTTTTTATATAGTTAATTCATTCCTAAATGCGATTTCAAGATGCTAATGATCTAGTTTATAACCGGTTTGATTTTGATTTGATTATATATAAAGTGTAAATAAAGTTTGTGTACTAAAATCATAGAGTTAACTAGTTCATGTTGTAAACCAAAGAAAGAAAAACTTCAGGATGAAACAAATTTTTTCCTTATAGTACATGTCTATCTACAAAGTCAACCCTGTATAATTACAACCCTATATAAATTAATAAGTTTATTGCACTTCGTGGGTTGACTTGGATTTTAACTACCGTTCATGACAAAGTTAGGTTGTCTATGATTGAACTCAGTCAAATTCTTTTATATGTAAGTAGGTGTTTGCTATAAACATTTATATTTTCAATGCTTGACAATTTATTGCATACATATAAATGTTAGAACTTTGATGTTTTCAATTTTTAACTAAAGATTTTAAAATAAATTTTGACATACACAAGTCAATTCATCCTTATCTATAAAGCTAGAGATAAATTATGTTTCAAAATAAAGACCACACACTAGTTAAATAAGAAAGGGAAGAAATAATAACAAATTATTAAAAAAAACTATATTACCTTAAGAAGAACTCAAAACTTTATCTTGATATAATTGGGTCCCGATACAATTAGGTAACAATCTTCTTGACAAGGCTGAGGACTTTGGTGAAGATAAATTCCTTGACTACCTATTAATGTAGTACAGCTAATGGTCGAAATCACAAATCTCAAAGTTTACACTATAGTCTACTAAATTATTTAATTTAGCTAAGATTATCAAAATGAAAGTTTGTTTTGCTAATTTTCCTATGGGTTAAATTCAATAATAAAAAAAGCGTTAGACCTAGAGAAATCACATGAAGTGAAAAAGGATACTAGATGATTAATAAGGTTTTAATTAAGCACAATCCCCAACTCAAACATAATTATAAAATTGATCCACTTTTGTGGCATCAATCACTTTTCCTAACAACCTAGATATCTAAATTGTCGTTTGAACCTGTAGATTGTAGGAAACCAGTAATGAATGGGTTTGGTATGTTCACAAATTCCCTTAGTATCAACTTTTGTTGGCTAAGGACAATTTGCTCTCCTAGTGTGTTATCTAGCAATCTATTACACTTTTGTTTAATAGATTTACCATAATATCATAAACTAGGTGTATAGTCTAGTTTAAGCATTAAAGCAACACTAGGAGAAAGATTTCAAATGACTAACCTATTTGCATCTGTAGGTTTTTTTAAGGAAAATAATCTTTCTACAGCATGATTGGCAAAATTTTAGTGCTCTAGAAAGAAATATGGTTGTAGAAAGAATCTATAGCCTTTACCAGTCACACCCGTAACATGTTCCTGATTCAATCTATAGCTAATTTCTTGACTGATTGATATCGGATGAGATAACGCGTCAAAATCTTGGTAAATAAGGCATGATTGAACTGATTTCTTGATTGATTGATTTCCAAAAATAGCTTTCATCAGAGGTCGGATCGATCGACCCATGAAACATTTCCGTGTGCGGGTCGATCTGCAAGTGGTCCGATTTTTTTTGGGTAAAAGTGGATCGATCGATCTGGTCCAAAATCCACCATTTTCTTCATGTTTTTGCCCAAAACTTCATCTTGAAGCTTCAATACATGCTCCAACGTGTTTTGCACCTGATAGGATTCTAAATGACACTAAAAGACTAAAAAAATTCTTGAAAACAAAGTTTAAAAAGTGTTAATAACGCAATATATCACTTCTCTAATAAGATTTTACATAATTATATCAAGATAAAATTTTGAATTTTTTATTGTTAAAATACATTAAAAAAAATTAATTAAAATTTAGTCATTAATTTAATATATGTGTATATAATTACATACATAGTTTTTAATGTATATATACCAAATCTTTTAAGTACAAAAACACATAAAAATGATGAGTATGAAAAAATGTATTGTTATGATGATAGTGGTGGCAATAGCAATGGTAGCTATTGGTGAACAAGTAGAAGGACTTTCANATTAAAAAAAATTAATTAAAATTTAGTCATTAATTTAATATATGTGTATACAATTACATACATAGTTTTTAATGTATATATACCAAATCTTTTAAGTAAAAAAACACATAAAAATGATGAGTATGAAAAAATGTATTGTTATGATGATAGTGGTGGCAATAGCAATGGTAGCTATTGGTGAACAAGTAGAAGGACTTTCATGTTATGAAAAGTGTGCGTTCGTGTGCGGAGTCGAACTACAACCTCAGAAACAGTGCTTAGATAAATGCACCCGGGATTGCTCTAAATAACCTCCGATACAGTAGTAATAATCTCCTCACTTATTTTACTGGATTTTTAATAATTTTGTTGGTGTGTAATAAAAAAAGAAAATTTTTATTTGAAATAAATAACCATACTCATATTTGTTGGTGGTGTGTATGGGAAGGCTGACTTGGTATATTTGTAATGGGCACTATAGGAATGAGAAACATGAAAAGATATATACATCAATAAAATAATTGATATATTTGTAAATTCCTTAAAATTATCATTTATATAATGTTACAATTTTTTCTTCAAGAAATACTTGGTGCAGAAAGTATACATAATTTATTATCAGAAAATGACTAGAAAAGTGGTACTATTTCGAATTGTCTAAATGGTACTTTAAGAAAATTATTTGATTCCCTTGGGAAATCATAATTGTAATAGTTAATACTCTTTTTTTTTAATGTATGTTTTGAACTTTAGATGTCATTTCTTTCAGAAAAT